>CAUEHQ010000424.1:0-31217 GCA_958510825.1 Brachypterus glaber
TATAGAATAGAATAGAATAAGATTTTATTGGTGTTTTACAGATAGTTTACACAAGTCATAGTTACAATTAGATTAAAAAATAGTTACGCGCACTATACATGAACCTATATATGTATTACAAATAAGTTCGAATTTTAAAATGTGCACAATTTAGGCTTAAAGTAGATTTAAATATTAAAGACAAAGACAAAGACAAATCAAGCCAACAGACCTGAGAACGTTCTAGTCACCTATGAGGAGTCCTACCTCTTTTTTAAATTCCTCATGGCTATATAAAGCTTTTTCTAATAGAATTTTTTTATTTTGATTTTAAACTTTTCGTAAGATAAAATTTTTATGCTTTCTGGTAGCGAATTATAGTAGGTAATCCCATAATAATTTGTGCCATTACGGCTTGACGTTAGTCTCATAAAGTTTATTTTAATGTTATTTTTCTTGCTTGTATGATAGTCATCAGTACTTTGTTACATAATTTTGATAATTTTTATGTATGTATGTTAAGCACAAGTAGATATACAGAGAAGGTAAGGTAAGTATTTTATATTCGATAAATTTGTTTTTTACGTCATCCCGATAACCTAGCTGAGAAATTATACGTAATACCTTTCTTTGTAAGCCGAATATTCTTGTTGCATTGCATGCGTGTCCCCAGCACACCAGACCATAGGACAGCTGAGAAGCTATCAGCGAGTTCTAAGCTGTGAGTAATACTTTATCATTTACGTTGCCTTTAAGTTGTCTCATAACAAATATATTTTTTTAAAGCTTTTTTGCAAGGAAATCAATATGTTGGTTCCAATTAAGATTCGGATCCAGTAAAAGGCCTAGAAACTTAACCTTTTCTGGGTTCTCAAAATCCTTCATCGGTCTGTGGGTGAAGAGAATCTCGACGGTTTTTGTTTCATTTAAATTTAAATTATTACATCGAAACCAATTTTTAGCCTTTGATTGTGTGTTACCAATTTCAGTTTTAATTTCGGTTAAATTTTTGTTTTTATTGAGGAAAGTTGTATCGTCAGCAAATAGAGTCGTATCTGTTCCTGTTACTGCAGTATGTAAATCATTTATATATATATATGAGAAATAATAACGACCCAAGGACCGAGCCTTGTGGTACTCCATATTTTGTATACCTCCAGATATTTTTGTTATTGGTAAAATACTGTTTACGTTCAGTAAGATACGCCTCTAAAAGTTGACAGCTTATATCGTTAAATTTAAGATTTTTTACTTTATCTATTAAAATCGGGTGAGACACACAATCAAAGGCCTTTTGAAGGTCGCAGAGGGTGACTCCCACGTACTCTCTATCTTCCATTCCAGCCACAATCCCATTTATTAAATTAATAACCGCGTCGTTCGTTGATAAATTTTTTCGAAAACCATATTGTTTAATGTAAAATATATTATTATTTTCAAAATGTTCAATTATTTGTTCTTTTAAAACCGATTCAAATATTTTAGAAATAATAGGGATTATGAATATAGGACGGAAGTTATTTTCGGTGAGATCACCCCTTTTATGGACTGGGGTAACTCTAGAAATTTTTAGGACCTCTGGAAATATTCCTTTGCTTATGCATTCATTTATGAGCTTAGTAAGCGATATGATTATTATGTTTTTTATGTGCTTAATTAATTTTGGATTCATTTCATAATGATCTCGACTATTTTTATTTTTTAAATTATTTATTATATTTCGAATTTTTATGTAAGTAGTTTGCTGGAATTGAAAATCTGGAAAATTTCAACGATCAAAGTAAATTTACTATTCCGTACTATGTAAATTCATGTATTTTTACATTATTTTACATGCAGTTTTTACAGTGCACTGTTGTTTTTTAGTGTCTTATTTGTCTCGTGTGTACACAGGAATTCTTAGTTCTTAGTGTTTATTAAAAAAAGTGATATAAAAGTATAGATGAAAAATTTTATACTCTCATTTATAAGGCTGTAATATTTTTCTTTATTAAAATGGCAAAGTTTTCTGTCTACGCAAAAGATTAATATTTGATGTTACATAGTATAAGTGGCAAAATAATATTCTGAGAATATGAGACAAATAAGAAAAATAGCCGAAATAAAAAATAAATTTCAAAATGAGCCAAAGAAAATTAAATACTGTGTCTGAGAATTGAAATAGGTTTATGTACGTTTTTCTTTGGGCTCGTCAGGCAATGAAATTAAATGAGTTGGTCCAGAAGAAAGGGTGCTTATTTATCGGTAAAGATAAAAAAATTTAAAATAAAAATAAACTAACAGCATTTTAATTTTATTTAATTCATTTTTCCAAACTGATCTGTTTCATTAAAAGTTGTTCATGTTAGGTTTGGATTATGTTAATATGTTAGAAACAAACCGTAAAGATATGTATACTCGTGTCAATCTGAGAATGCGACTCTAACGTCACAGCGTGAATTAAAAAGCACTCTGTAGTGTATGTAACTGAATCTTATTTATTAAGACTTAATACATAATTATTATCACATGTATATAAACCAAAATAAATCTTGATTAAAATATAATGTATATAAACAAAAATGATTTATTAAATCTTAAGAAATAAGCTTCAATTACCCTATAGAGTGGTATTTAGTTTACGCGCTGTGACGTCAAAGTCGCATTCTCAGATTGACACGAGTATAATACTACGCATTTCATAATTGAATTTCGATCATATACTATTCACAGTAAATGGTATACTACATTTTGACAAATAATTTTCAAAAAAAATTTTTACAGATCTTTTATTGAAAAACAAAAAATTAAAAAAAAAATAAAAAAAAATAAAAAAAAACTTTTTCCAAATTTTTGATTTTTTTTTGTTTTTGCAAAAAACGAAAAAAAAATGAAAATGATTGTTTTTTTTATTTTAAATCCCATTACTTTTAAAATTGGTAGAATTGATCCTTAAAAGATACACTTTACTTCTTTGCACCCTTTACCCTAGAAATGTAAACCATATTTAAGGTGATCAAAATTACAACGGTTCTGAATCGTTTGGTAATAGTATATTATGCACCTAGTATGCGAACTAAGTCTTTAGTGTTCGAGACTGAAGTTTTTTTGCTGAGACGGAGTCGAGGCAAAAAATCAATCGAGAACACTTAAGACAGTTCGCATAGGTGGTGCATATACCATTTTTTCTATTACCTAAAGGTAGTAACTCCAAATATTAGTTACTAATGTAGTTTAAAAACTATTTTGACATAGCTGGCAGTTTGATAAGTAAGTTGAATAAAGTTAGCAGTTGTCTTAATTTTTTTCATTATTGACCGTCGTCAATAAACAGTGCTTAACAAGGGTCAATACAAAATGAGTTCCTTGATTTTATTGGTTGTCAACGTAAGCAAGCCTTGACAACGGTAGATAACATGTAAGCTAGCACTTAATTAGGTAGCAGAAAAAATAGTTTTTTAAAAAAGTAATTTAGTTTCGTTCAACAATTATGAGGTTAAGAATTATACCGACAGAAAGAAAAAAGTTCCACATGAAATCGGTGTTGTAGCGTTGTATATTTTGTCGCCAGTATAATTTGTTGTAGTTCATCTTTTCTTCTGGATATTTTAGACATGAACATTTTATTTTTCCCACAACCTAGTAAGTATATAGTGCTCATTTTCAATCCGTTGCTGTCACAGCGGTCGGGAAGTGAATCAGCTGATTTTACATATCTGCTGTCAGAGAACGAGTAAACGTCAAACACATAACCTCAAATTGACAAATTAATTTTTAAACAACTTTTGCGTTTTTTGAATATTTAGGTATTAGGTCGTACGAAAAATAGTGTAAGAACATCGACGCAAACCATTTTCAAACTAGGTTCGCGTGCTCGGTGCGTAATATACTACTATCATTACTTTTTATGCGAGTGAACTTTGGTGTAACCATACCGCCGCATCATGGCGTACCCTGCGTATATGTTTTAATGACGCCTTTCGCATCCTGCACCGACTTCCGAGATATAATAGTGCCTCGGAAATGTTTGCGCTTGCTCGTGTAGATACTTTGGATGCTCTACGCCGTAAAAAAACTCTTTAGCTTCGTACATCGCTGAAAGTTGTCTACCAAAACCCTGCTTAAAGCCTTAACAGAATTTGACGTCTTCTGGCAATCTCCTGTAATCGCTAACTGGCGCCTCTTATGCTTTACTTAGGTTTTATGTTAATGATTTTTCATGTATATATGTATATGCTCTTATTTTTATTTTCAATTGTATTTTTTTTGTATATGATCCTTTAGTGGTCGGAATAAACATATATTACTATTATTATTATTATTATGCAGGATATTTTTGGCTTGTGTTCTCGAAAATTTTGGTTCCAGATTGATGGAAATGACAAAAGACAGTTTTCTGATGGACTTATCCAAATGATGAAAAGAAAAAACATCGCTAACTTGATTAAATCGGAAACAATAAAGAAAACTTTAACAACTTTCGTCACGCCTAAGTAGATGAGGACATAATCAAAGTTTACATAAAAACCGTCAATGCGTGCTCGTCGTGTATTTGAACGGACTAAATGCTATTTTTCCGACCTAAATAAAAAAGCAGTATTTTTCTATAAGCAAAAGATAATTAAAATACTGATGATAAGAAAAACAATTTCCATAGAGTTAAATTTTTATAAATAAAAATAATGAAATAAAAAAGAAAAATCAATAAAAAAAATAACTAAAATTAAAAAAATATAGTATAATATACTATTATTATAACACTTAAATATTTAACTTTTGTCAGCTTGTAATGTTAAAACTTTTTTATTCGATTGATTCTAAAAGAGACACTTTTTGTTCATGTTTTACGGGCGAAAAGTTGAACTTTGTGGCCCTAGGGCCAAAAAGGTTTTTTCGCCCGCTAACTAAAACTTGTTATTTTTAAGCTTTTTAAAAGAATATGCTTTGCCTGTACTGTCATATTTATAAAGAAATATGACCTCTTGGTCACTTTTGGTCTTGAACTAACCGTTCTTTTTGACCAGATTCAGTTATTATAATCATTTTTTCATACAAAAAAAAAAATTCCATAACATAACCTCAAAATATATGTCAACTGATTAATCTGTATTCACCCACTAAAATAAATTAAAAACACAAAATTTAAATTGTAAAATCACTTTCAATATTTATAGAACGGTTTCACAAGTATTATTTTCACAACAGACACATTTTAACAGGAATTACTCATCAAGCTATAGCTTTTTTAATTTGAAAACGAAACCGTAATCAAAGAAACGATTCAATTGTTTTTGTAGCGATTTGATTGGACAGAAATTTGTCATGGATAACTAGATAAGTAATAAGACAGTAAAAAGAAATATTCTTTGCACTTTAAAATTAAGTATATTTTAATAATTTATTATAATTAGTAACAATCGAATAAAAAATATTGTATAATACACGGGCAAAAAGTAAAATTTCGATTTCGTAGGTTTGTTACCCTCGGGCCGGCCCTATCGGCCGGCCCTCGGCTTCTAAAAACCTACTCAATCGAAAAACTTAACTTTTTGCCCTTATATTATAAATAACTATTACGTGATACAAGTTTTAGCCTACTGGTCTAAGTAAGGTAAGTATCCAACTTTAATCAAGAAAAACATTTGATTTCTAAATAGTCCAGTACTATTAGGCATTTTGCACAGAATTGTTCTATTTCGGCAAACTATACTAAAGTGTAGGTTTTGGTGTATAAAAACATGTCATTGGTCCGGAAGTCATATGGTGGTGGCAAGATATTTATATACCGGGTGTTTTTTTTTAACCTGAAACTTTCAAATGTCTCGAATACTATGCATTTTAGAAAAAAAAATATCGGACAAAATTTGTTTATTTTAATGGTGGAAACAAAATGGAGTATTTATTTTTTACGGATATTTACGTTTTCAAGGTAATTTCAAGGTCAACTTTGTTTTTTTACTTACAAACATATATTTTTTTACTGTTTTTTAATTCCCCTCAAAAAAATAAAAATCTTTTGTAAAAAACGGTTTTTGATCGGACTTTTAGTTGCAGAGATAACACAGCCTCACAAAATTAAAAAAGTTGCATCTCCGACGAACTTGACTAGTCAATCCCTCTGTATTTTGAGCCGCTGAATCCGAATCTGAGGTCGGAATTTGAAAGTTAGCTCCCATTTTCAACATAGAATTCACTATTTAAATTTTCAGTTTTCCCATCGTGTGTATACCGGGTGGTACATAATACTGGTACACCCCTATAACTTTTTTGTTTAATAACTTATCAAAATGAAATTTAGAGGACGTAAATAATTAGAAGATCTGCGTTTTTTGACGTTGTAAAAAAAATCTGTCACTTCCGGTTTCGCCGAAAATGACCTCAACTTTTTATTTTTAAATGGAACACCCTGTATATTTTTACTTATTATGATTCAAAATTTAATTCTGAGTACAACCATGTATAGTTTGTCAATTTTTGACAAAAAATGTAATTTTTTAATTAAATTTAATATTAGACTTCCAATAAATTTTGATTAAAATAAAATGATATTGGTATTTATTTATTTATTAGTTTTTAGTCATTCTGGGACCTTACATACAAAGGTGTTTTATACCTTATTAGACTGTATCAACCTTTTAAGAAAAAAACATGTCATATAATGGTACTACGGTACTCATACCTTCCCATTAAAAAAAAATAGTTTTATTAAACAACAATTATTTGATAAAAAGCTCCAAATTGGTTAATAATTAAATAAAACCTTGTTTCATATTTTTCCTTAGAAAAGAACTAAGCCAAGAATAATTTTCATATTTCAAAGATAAGTAGATTTAAAATTAAAACTACTGGACTGAAAATAACTTAATATGCTCGTTGTCCCTAACGAATAATTAAATAAATAAATAAATAAATAAATAAATAAATAAATAAATAAATAAATAAATAAATAAATAAATAAATAAATAAATAAATAAATAAATAAATAAATAAATAAATAAATAAATATAAACTTTTCAGCTGCTTGATCTAAATGATCTGTGTGTAGGCGCGCCTTCGCCATAATTTAAAAAAAGTCAAATTATCTAGTATTTCTGTATATCTACTCTGTAAGTGCTCAGAACGTGAAATTACCTCTTTAATAGCCATTTTCTCAAAAAAAGTTAGTCCTACGGTGTTACATAAAGAGTACCTTTTTAACGCATTTTTAATTAAAGATTAATATCTTATTTAAAAAAATTAAAAAAAAAACTATAGATAAAAAAGTTTGGAGTAAAAAAGTGACATCGTCCCCCCCCCCCCTATTTTGCACGTCCGTGGTTAAAACTACAAAATAAAAATTATATAAAATGATAACCTTCATCAATGTTAAGTTTTTACCCCTGCCAAAAAAAACTCATCGCCCCAAAAAAAAGTTTTTACTCACTGCCAAAAATTTTGATAAATAAAAATAAAAATACCACAAAAATCTACATTTTTCCGACTGAGCTACAATTTTGCCGACTGACCTATAATTTTGCCGACTGGGTCATTTTGTGGGAGGTTTGATGTAGAATAGCCCTGCATTATTAAAGTTTTTATTTTTATCTTTAGTTCCTATTTTTGATACGTGAAAAAATCACATTAACTGCAATTTTCTCGTAAACGGTTGGTTCTACGGTGTTACACTACCTTTTTACGTATTTTTACGTAAAAAATCATATTTTATTGAGAATACAGATAAAATGTTTGGGACAAAAAGTGACACGCCCCCCCCCCATTTTGCACGTCACTGGTTAAAATATCAAATAAAAATTAGATAAAATGATAGTTAATGTTAAGGTATGTACAAAAATTTGTAACTGTGGTTTATTGGTTTAGAGATATTAAATTAAAACTTCTTTTTATGAGGGCCGTAGCTCTCTTAGGGCTCGTTTCCGGACCAACCTTTATACGATTTTTTTTTTCATATTTTTGTATGTAGAATTACCTTTAATTTTTTTTCTGTGAGTTCTGGAACACCCTGTATATTTAGGTGTTCTGCTATCAATTAAAATAATAATAATCGTGGGTAATAGATTAATGTTGAATGCATGGTTATTAAATATAAATTTTGTCTGATATTTTCCGGTGTAGTAAATAAATGAATATTTATTATTAAATAATTTTTTGCACGACCAAGACTAAAACCTAATTTTACGCTTTCATTTTCGGGACTAAATTTGCCATTTTTCTCTCAAGGGAATAAAAATCACGGCAACCTTGATAATATTAAAATATTATACTTACTATGTGCTTTTGCTGGTTCAAAAATTAGGTTTGGTGGTGTTTTGTAATAAATTAGCGATTCAAACCAATTTATTTGATTTAAACAAAGAAAACCTTTAAAAATATCATTGTTATAACAATTTATACATAACTTACAATTTATCATCTTCGTCCATTTTTTTGACGTTTGTGTCAACCATATTAAAAAACAATTGAAATCGCGATAGCCATGAAACTGACTTTTCGCAGTTTACAGGCATCTTGATTAAATTACGAAAATAAAACAACCGATTTTAGACGCGTGGTTTTTAATTTTAATTTTATCTACCTACCTAAATTATGTTTGGTCCTGCAAAAAATAGTGTATATACCTCAGGACTAAACTTGGCTGTTTTAGTCCCTTGCATTTCTGTTTCCCTCGCTCACTACGCTCGCTCAGGAAACACTAATACTGCGGGACTAAAACAGCCAGTTTAGTCCCTTGGTATATAAATAACTATTAATTTCATAATCGCAGATACCGCTTTTTCTTTGGCCCGTAAAAAGCATTGTTGGAGAACTCTATTACGATTTATGTAGACCGCAATGTCTACATTTTCTATAAACACGTCATGAACTCTTTTATTACACGGAAACCGAGTCCTTGATACAATTGCCAAAATAATTGGCATCGGCCCCCTTTTTTTCGCTCCGAGAATAATCATATACAATTTTTATATGAATACAAAATAATTTGATATTTTTTTAGCGATAGGGAATTTGCTTTCGATAAAAAGTTTACTTATTATACTAATCACAGCGCGTAAGTGATAAAATAGTATCAATCGTTTTAGATTTTTTATTGATATAAATATTTATTTATGATTTTTAATTAATCATTGAGACGAACCCTGTGACACTCTGAAGTTTTAACTAGCTTTTTCGTGTTACCTAATGACTGAAATACACCAGATGGCGAAATAGTCTACGAGCGAGATATGGAGCACTATACATTTATGATTTTATAAAATTCTATGACACATAACCTCAAATTTTGTTTAAGTTAGAAATAAACATCAAAATATTTTATAAGTTACTACTAAACTATAATACTTTTATAGGTATTATGTGATTACTTTTAGTATTTTATGATAACAATGGTTTTACCATAGTTTGGTAACATTAAACGTATTTATAGTTGACACAAGAAAATATAGTACTTAAGAATTCAAAATTAAATCACCAAAATCATGGTTTACAGTTTTTGATGTGCCACATATAAAGATTTAGAGACTTGATTGTTATTTCTAAAATCATATACAGGTATCTATAACTTATCTTAGAATAACCAAAGATAAAAAATAAACGTCACTGTGAACATATGTTTATAATGTCAGTGTTTACGCATGGCGCCATCTAGCAGCCACCCACTAACTACTATTTAAAAATTAAAATTACGATCTAGAAGGCTTCCGATCTCGCTCGTAGATACCAGCGCTTTTTGGCAATACGTAACCAAATCGAACTACAAGTTACGTCCTTATTCTCTACGTTCATAATTGAGACGAAACGGTTATGATTATAACCATTGAGGCAAAACGGCTCAAATTAATAATAATATAAAAAAATATCAGTTTTAATTGATTCAAATTTTAATCGCTTGATCTAAGTAAGATATGTATTCAACTTCATTCAAGCCAAAGGTTTGATTTAAGTTCTTAAGATGCTTGAGGATATACAAGCATCGTACCTTGTCTTTCAAAGCAACTCGTCCAGCAAAAATAATTTTGTGTGCAAATTATGATTTGACACGTGTATTTTGTTCAGGGAATTTCGATTTTTGACGTGCGAGTTCCATTTCTTTGAATAAAATAAAATATTCAACTGTTTAAGGAAAATTTCTAAAAATACTTCTCCCAATTTGGAAAACTTTAAATTTGCAATAAATAATTCAACTTAAAAGTAATTTTCTACTTGTATAATTTACGATTCCTGGTGGCAGGTAAACAAGGTACCTTAAAGTATGCTTACTAACACGAGTTTTCTTATAACTACACTGTAAAAAAATCGTAAAACTGACATAAATAATGCAGGTAATTTATAACAGAGTAGGCTTACTCCAGTCATATTAGATTTAAAAAAACAGTAGTTACGGAAAAATTCACATCTATCTAAATTTTTGTGTACACCTTCGTCTTATCATTATAAACATTTGGTAAAAAGTCCCCATGTGTGCGACGCGAGCTTAATTTTTTATTTTGCAATTAGTCGGCACATATTTGGTTTTTCGTGAATATCTCCGTCAGATTTGCAGTTACGCAAAAAGAACTTATTATAAAATTTGCCGAGCATAAAATTCTTTACAAATAATATTGTATAAGTTTTTTTGAAATCCCAAGCGTTTTTGCGCTAGCGCTTTGTTAATTTACGCCGCGCATGAAACTGTTTAAACATGGTTATTTGCAACATGCAATGACTTTCGCAAAAAAACACGATTGGATTTATTAGACATACCCTTTGTTGCAAATTTACATATGATTAAAAATACATATTTATCACTTCTGATTTTTTGATAACTTCCGATATTTGAATTTTTTTACAAAGTCAATTTTCATACTTCGAAAGTTAAAAAAAAAATTTCATTGCAAGATTTTAATAGGGATAAAACAAATATTGTACACAACAACTTTTAAACTTCATGCATTATCAGCGGAACTACATACAGGGTGGCCCAAGTCTATTTACCTAGCGATTTTATCGAAAACTAAAAGAGATAATCAAGTTCTGCAAAAACCACCTTAAATATACATGTTTGTTTAACCTCGTACTATTCTACTTAATTAAGCATCCCCTAAGTCCAGGACCACCGGCTTATACTGACTTTCGAACCAGTTCGTCCGTTTCACTTACGCCTTTGCCAAATTTCAATTATTAATTAACTGGGCGTAAGGCTGATTGAGTATTTTAAACATCTTTTACAGTGTTTTTTAAGGTGATGTCTGGTTGCACGAATTTTGTTAACATTTTATTATTACTTTAACATTGTGCATTAAGATCATAAAATCAGATAAGAAAAGCAAAACTGAACCGAATTTTACTGTCCAATTAATATTTTAATTATAGAGTCTACCCTTAAAATGACATTTTAATTTAGTAAATTAATAAATAGGCACTATCTTTGTATACAAGGCGAATTAATGTCACGCTTTTAATACAAACCAACTCTCTTATCTTTATTGGGCCATCTTTATAATCACGAAATTTATTTGACTAAACTTTTAATATAATTATGCCATTAAAATATTGAAATGCGCAACATTGCAATGTTTTAAGTAAAACTTTTTACTTTAAATTCACAAAAGAAATAAAGGAAATCTTATAATGATATAAAATATTAAATTTAAAATTTCAACTTTTAGAACCGAATTATACATGTTCTTTGCTCATAAAATCGAAATTAAGAAAAAAATCCCAGTAGAGCCAGGAGTCATATAAGTATTTATATTAAAATATCAAGATGTCTCCATATTGTATCTCACCGTATGAATAAACTTTGTTATTGCACTTGTAAATTATTATTATTATTGATAAATAATAATTATTATTAATAAGTACTTTTTAAATATTGGGATTTTGTATTTTGGAGTTAGTTTTTATCCGTTTTAAAATATTCCTACATACCATATATATCAAATAGGTCCTAGTTTGCTGCTAAGTACACTGAAAATTTGTTACCGTAATAAATACCATAATAAATACAGAACAATTACACACAGGCCCACACAAAAAAGAAAAGTTGCCTGTGCTGTGGTTGAGATCCACCTATTCTTATGTATTTTGCGATGCTGAACACGAATCTGTCATAAAAAAGTCACTTAATGGGCTTATTTTTTTGCTACACTGAAATAACTGTCTAAAATGGTAAAAAATCAGATTCGTGTTCAGCATCCCGAAATTCATAAGAATAGGTGGGTCTCAACCACAGCACAGACAACTTTTCTTTTTTTGCGGGCCTGTGTGTAATTGTTCTGTATTTATTATTGTATTTATTACGGTAACAAATTCTCAGTGTACTTAGCAGCCCTATTTTATATATCGCTCTAAACACGAATCTGTCATAAAAAAGTCACTTGATGGGCTTATTTTTTTGCTACACTCAAAAAACTGTCTAAAATGGTAAAATATCAGATTCATGTTCAGCATCCCGAAATTCATAAGAATAGGTGGGTCTCAACCCAAAGTTTTTTTTTTAATTTTTTTTTTTGAAAATTTTTTTTTCGTTTTTCGCAAAAAGAAAATAAAAAAAACAATTGAAAAATTTTTACAAGTTTTTTTTGATTTTTTTTAAGTGTTTAATAAGTACTTGGAGTTTTTAAATATTGGGATTTTGTATTTTGGACTTTTTTCCGTTTTAAAATATTCCTACATACGACGAACTGTCTGTTCAGAGCGATATATCAAATAGGGCTAGCTTGCTGCTAAGTACACTGAGAATTTGTTACAGTAATAAATACCATAATAAATACAGAACAATTACACACAGGCCCACAAAAAAAAAAGAAAAGTTGTCTGTACTGTAGTTGTATCCGCCTATTCTTATGTAATTTGGGATGCTGAACACGAATCTGTCATAAAAAAAGGACCTTCATGGGCTTATTTGTTTGCTACACTGAAAAAACTGTCTAAAATGGTAAAAAATCAGATTCGTGTTCAGCATCCCGAAATTCATAAGCAGTGGGTCTCAACCCAAAGTTTTTTTTTTAATTTTTTTTTTTTGAAATTTTTTTTTTTGGTTTTACGCAAAAAGAAAATAAGAAAAACAATTGAAAAATTTTTACAATTTTTTTTCGATTTTTTTTAAGTGTTTAATAAGTACTTGGAATTTTTAAATATTGTGATTTTGTATTTTGGACTTTTAATCCGTTTTAAAATATTCCTACATACCGACGAACTGTCTGTTTAGAGCGATATATCAAATAGGGCCTAGTGTGCTGCTAAGTACACTGTTGCCGTAATAAATACTATAATAAATACAGAACAATTACACACAGGCCCACAAAAAAATTAAAAGTTGTCTGTGCTGTGGTTGTATCCACCTATTCTTATGTAATTTGGGATGCTGAACACGAATCTGTCATAAAAAAGGCACTTCATGGGCTTGTTTTTTTGCTACACTGAAAAAACTGTCTAAAATGGTAAAAAATCAGATTCGTGTTCAGCATCCCGAAATTCATAAGAATAGGTGGGTCTCAACCCAAAGTTTTTTTTTGAAATTTTTTTTTTTTTTTAATTTTTTTTTTGGTTTTACCCAAAAAGAAAATAAGAAAAACAATTGAAAAATTTTTACAAGTTTTTTTCGATTTTTTTTAAGTGTTTAATAAGTACTTGGAATTTTTAAATATTGGGATTTTGTATTTTGGAGTTTTTATCCGTTTTAAAATATTCCTACATACCGACGAACTGTCTGTTTAGAGCTATATATCAAATAGGGCTAGCTTGCTGCTAAGTACACTGAGAATTTGTTACAGTAATAAATACCATAATAAATACAGAACAATTACACACAGGCCCACAAAAAAAAAGAAAAGTTGTCTGTACTGTGGTTGTATCCGCCTATTCTTATGTAATTTAATTAATTATTGATGTTGAACACGAATCTGTCATAAAAAAAGGACCTTCATGGGCTTATTTGTTTGCACACTGAAAAAACTGTCTAAAATGGTAAAAAATCAGATTCGTGTTCAGCATCCCGAAATTCATAAGAACAGGTAGGTCTTAACCCAAAGTTTTTTTTTAATTTTTTTTTTTTTTTGAAAAATTTTTTTTTCGTTTTTCGCAAAAAGAAAATAAAAAAAACAATTGAAAAATTTTTACAAGTTTTTTTCGATTTTTTTTTAAGTGTTTAATAAGTACTTGGAATTTTTAAATATTGGGATTTTGTATTTTGGAGTTTTTTCCCTTTTAAAATAACGACGAACTGTCTGTTCAGAGCGATATATCAAATAGGGCCTAGTGTGGTGCTAAGTACACTGAGAATTTGTTACAGTAATAAATACCATAATAAATACAGAACAATTACACACAGGCCCACAAAAAAATTAAAAGTTGTCTGTGCTGTGGTTGTATCCACCTATTCTTATGTAATTTGGGATGCTGAACACGAATCTGTCATAAAAAAGGCACTTCATGGGCTTGTTTTTTTGCTACACTAAAAAAACTGTCTAAAATGGTAAAAAATCTAATATTATTTCAGTGTAGCAAAAAAATGAGCCCATGAAATGTATTTTTTTATGACAGATTCGTGTTCAGCATCCCGAAATTCATAAGAATAGGTGGGTCTCAACCACAGCACAGACAACTTTTCTTTTTTTGTGGGCCTGTGTGTAATTGTTCTGTATTTATTATTGTATTTATTACGGTAACAAATCCTCAGTGTACTTAGCAGCCCTATTTTATATATCGCTCTAAACAGACGGTTCGTCGGTATGTAGGAATATTTTAAAACGGATCAAAACTCTCCAAAATACAAATTCCTAATAATTAAAAATTCCAAGACTTACTATTTTCTAAGTATTTATCAAAAATAATATTATTTTTTTTTCTTTGGGAGCCTTATAGAGGCCCACAAAAAAACTATTGTCGTCGTTTTTCAAAAAAATATATTTTTTTAATATTTGGGAAAATGCAATATACCATTTACTAGTATACTAGTATATAATATATTTTAGAGAAAGTGTATTTTTTTTCTGCGGCTGTAACGTGAGTTACCATGGATTTACCCATTTTATGAAATTTTAAAATAAATTCTATACCAATTTTCATGACTGCTGCTGTACTTTTGTGACGCATATGATGAATTTATTTTAAAATGTATAAATGTATAAATTGTATATTTGAATAAATAAAAGTCGCTGTGCCCGACTGGGATGTATTTTCGTCCTCATCGATCGGCCAAACTTTCGAAAAGTTTTAGGTTCGTTCGGGAACATTTCTAAAAGTCGGATCAATACTAATGTGTTGTTCAAAGTTACAAATGGAATATTTTAAATATTAATATTGTATAATGATTTAGTAATATTGTATTGATTTGAAGTGTCAATGGAAAAAAGAACATAAATTATACAAGGTGTTTCACGCCAAAAATCACTCCATTTGTGGCGTTATTAACAAAGATATCAAAATAAAAATTTTACCAGTAAATATAGACCTAATTACCTTCAATTTGTCCCAAACAAGAGTACTCTACTCTTTTTTTGTTTTTGAGCCAGAGCTCCACATCAGCATTTTTTAGCAAAATGTTGTTTGGACTTTATCAAATGCAAAAATAAAAAAAAAAAATAACGGTTTTCTTTAATGTTAAAAAGGTAGGAGGCCTTGAAAATAATTGTTTTAAATAATTCGTTTATGATGACATTGAATGTCAAATTTGAGAAAACTATCTTACGTGACAATATAGTTAGTATAGTCTACAACATGTATGGAATAGTCATTCCGCGCTCGCGGGACCGTCATACTCGCCTGCCGGCTCGTATGAAAAACTTTCCGCTCACGCGGAATATTGTCTATTCCATACGTGTTGTAGACTATACTTTTTCTTCGACTTGACTTGTGACTCGACATTGCAAATGCAACAAAACACATATTTTTAAATAAAGCAATTAATTTTATTTAATAATTTTATCAAATCAGTACTTAAAAAAGATTTTTATTTAATTTTAGCACATATTTACAAATTATAATGCAAAAATTGAAGCTTATGTCAGATTGTTGTGACAGATATCAGATTTATATGTTTAACAACAAATGAGTAGTTTTAATTTTTTGAACTAAATTGATAAAAAACTGGTCAAATATTAAGAAAAACTAATAAACTTTATGTAATTTTAACGCAAAACTTTAAATTGCATTAAATTATTCAATATTTCAAATGGTAAAAAATATATATTTTTGCTAATTTTGCTACAGTTTTCTTTACTTTTATAAACAAGAGATGGCACTACATGTGCTCATTCTAACACTTGATACGGAATATTCATACCGTATCTAGAGCTAGAATGGATTCATTCTGTGTTTGAAAAGTGTGTGTATATGCTTACATTCTAAAGCAGTCGTAGAAAAAGGTACATACTACATTACGGTCAAGTAAAAAAATTAAAAGTAAAATTATATTACGTAATAAAACAATAATTTTATATCTATTTATTTGTTTAATTTTAAAAGTAAATTTTATTATTTTATGAAATGACAATTCCTTTATCCAATGTTAATTAACTCTTTGCTATGCACCTAAGGTGCACCTTGCCTTTTTGAACTATCTTAAAACAAAAACATAAAGCACATCAATGGCAGAAAAGACCAAATAACTTCAGTTCTACAGAAAAAGGAATCCTACATTACCACTCTATTTTACTAAATTTTAAAAATTGTCCTCTCCACTTGCGCTGAATCCAACTTCTTGTTTCGGATGATTTTCAACAAATAACAAGCATGTAAAAAGTATTTATTTTCTTATAACTTGTTCTCAAGATATAAAGTCATCCTGGTCGGAACGGCCTATAATTACTCCCATCATGCTCATAATTTTATGGCAAGATCTTTTCTTCTTAATAAGTAGTATGAACTGTAAGAATTAAAACTGTAAAACTAACAGTATTCAATTTCCACCAATTTTCTCGTTCTCCATCTTACGCTGTATGTGCGTATACAGAGCGCGGTCCAAAAGTCACCCCCCCCCCTCTTAACTTTTAAACCAGTTGAGATATCGACTTCAAATTTGGAACTTTTAAATAAGACAGCTTAAATTATCTTTTAGCATATATTTAATACTTTCAGCTCTTAAAATGTGGGTAGGGGGGCATGGGGGCACATTTTTTTAAATGGAAAGGGGGGTCGTGTAATACATCATTTTAATGCTTTTAAAATTATCCATTTAACTCCATATTTTTAAATTAAAAAAAAAATTGGGTTTAAAATGGGGTTCAAAATTCCTCTAAAAAACAAATAATTTTTTAAAAATGCCTAATTTCATCATAAAAAAATGTTAATTATACTTTTAAACTAATTTTAGTTGACATAAATAAAAATTTATAAAAAAAACTTAAAAAATCGAATGTTTTAGCACAAAAAATTGAAAAATCAAAACCTTAAAAAACATGTTTAAAAAATTTAAAAATGTTAGTTTAAATAGAGAATTTTATAAGCTTTAAAATGATGTATCACACAACCCCCCTTTCCATTTAAAAAAATGTCCCCCCATGCCCCCTGCCCACGTTTTAAGACCTGAAAATATCAAATATATGCTAAAAGATAGTTTGAGTTGTCTTATTTAAGAGTTCTAAATTTGAAGTCCATATCTCAACTCGTTCAAAAGTTAAAAGGGGGGGGGTGACTTTTGAACCGCACTGTATAATCTAACTGGGTCATATATGTTCCACTTTTTCTTTTTTTTTCTATGTAAAATATTTGTTTCATACAAAAAAAAACTGTGATCGCGAATAACCAGTCTACAACTCAAAAAAGATGATACAAAAAGAAATAAAAATTGGGACTCGAGGGGTTAAGCAGCGCTTGCTGTAAAGAGTATAACAATAAAATGATACCTAATTGTATAATATATTACTAGTACTTTTTCAGTCAAAATTTAAAATTTTATCGATTCATCACTTTTTCTAATTAATCTTAGATAGGTCAGTGATTTGAAAAGAAAATATTAGCAAGTGGAAGTTGGTTCTTATCACGCGAAGTAAGTTTCTGTAAATTGCCAAAACTTCTTTAAAAAATAAACTTTTTTCTTTGAAAACACTTGTTCAGGCGTTTTTCTTCCGTTTAATAGATTTTTATGCGGACATTATTAATTATCGTCTTTACCACGTTTTTATGCACATTAATCTTTCATGAATTATTAAGTTTAATTGTATGAACTTGATGACAAAATCAAAAAGGCTTTTCCTTACAAATGAGGCATATCCTACAACTTCAACTTTTGGAAAACCACAAAAAACGTTTTTATATACATATAATGATACACATGGGGTTTTGACTATTGTAAGCGCCAAAGCGTACGAATACAGCAAAAATGTCTTTTGTACTCGTGCGTAATTGCAAAATTTCATAAAAATTTATCAAACACAAAACGTAAATTTAATAAAATTGATTTTAAGACAATTTTTGCGTTTTTTTGGATGTTTAGGTCTTAGGTCGTAGAAAAAATGGTATACGCACCTCGACGAAAACCTATTTCAGTGCACTTCGAGTGCTTATTTTTACTTGGCTCCGACTTGTAAAAAAATAATCACTCTCGTGCATTGAAAACTATGTTCGCTTAACCGGTGCCTAATATACTATTATAATACAAGGGCGAAAAGTTAAATTTTTCGATCAAGTAGGGCCTCCGGCCCGAGGCTAATAAACCTACGAAATCAAAATTTAACTTTTCTTCCGTGTATTATACAGTATTTTTATTATTAGTAAAGTACGTTATATAAAAAAGCTTGAAAACAACAAGTTTTAGTTAGCGTACCAGAACAATTTTTTTTTGTCATGGGCCACAGTCTAACTTTTCGCCGGCATAACATGAACAAATAGTGTCGCTTTTAGAATCAATTAAATAAAAACCTATTTCTTCTGTGTAAATCGTTTAAAAAAGAGTTTTTTTTAGTATTTGGGAAAATGCAATATACCATTTACTGTGAATAGTATATAAGGGAATGCTTTTTTTTGTATTTCTACCCTGCTACTATACAAAAAAAAAAAAAATACATATTTTTTTTTTTTTTGTATTTCTACCCTGCTACTAAGACAACTTGTAGGGGTCCTCACGGGCCACTGCAGGCTAAGGAAGCACCTGGCAACAATGCGGATTCTAGAGAGTCCACTATGCCCAGAGTGCGAAGAGGATGAAACATCCTCTCATTACTTAGCCGAGTGTGTCAGATACGACAGGATCAGGTTGCAAGTCTTTGAAACTCAAAGACTCAACCAAGAGGAACTAAGAGATCTCCCCTGGGCCAATATCCTGACCTTTATTGAAAGGACGGGCAGGTTCAAGGAGGACTGAAATTAGTAAATGGATGGGATTGCCTGGGGTGACAAAAAGGGCCAGAAATGGCCTAGTTGTCCGGCTTTGGCCAACCCAAAAATTTACTACTACTACCCTGCTACTAATTATGATGGGAAAACAGTAGATAATATTAGATTTGTTTTTTTTTCTTGATAATCACAGTTTTGAACTCTTCAGAACAGGCGCAGATGCAATTATGCATTGCCAGTGGACAATGCTCAATCGTAACTGCCCACCTTCCAAACCAGTTCAGAACTGCAATTTTTGAGAAAAAAAAACAAACCTATTATTTCAGCATACAGGATCAGTTCGTTACTATGCGACGCATAGTATGCGTTCCTTATTACAAAATCCTTTCGGTTCTCCACATTCCAAAGTGAATAAAATGAATATAAAATAATGAAATAGGCGTCAAGGTTTTACAAAAAAATATATTTCACCAATCTATCTGTATATCTATAATATAGATATTATACATATAGATTCTATATGTATAATATCTATAGTTTAATTATATTCATAGACAGTAAATTCTATAGAAGAGCAATTGATACCGAAACGAAAAGTATTAAAACAACCACTCGAACTGTGTAAATTCTTTGATCAAAATCTCATCCGAATGAAAATGAAAAGCGGAAAGGAAATGGGCACGAAGTATGCACTTAATGTAGCGGAAAATAATGACGAATCGACTCTGTCTGTTGCTTATAACAGCTAATATGGTGGCGTTTATTAATTTGGCGAGAATTTCTCTCTCTTGGTGGCTCGCCGCGTTCATTAATAACCTTTGCACCTCAAAAACAGACTCAACCGTGAATATGCTGTTAATAATGATCATAGAGACCTTATGTGGTCTTAAAAAGATCATTAGTTTTTTCTTAGAAAAAGAATGATCGAAAATATGAACACTATAGTATTATTCATTAAGCAAGATAGTAAATTAAAAATCGCACAGTGAATATTTTCAAAACAGATACGAATATTGGATTTGCGAATATACTGCGAAGTTTATTTTATAAAACATAACTATATTCTATACACAAACATATACTATTCGAACCTGTTGTAAAAATATACACTGTGCGATTTTTAATTTACTATCTTGCTTGAAAAAACAGACCATAGCAATAAAATAATTGAAAATAATTCAAAATGTCAATGTTTTCAAAAAAATCAAAAATTTATTTAATTTCTATTAAAAAGAGGTACTTCGAAAAATAAACTTGTTTTGGAAATAAGTGGGACACTTAAAGTTGTTTTGTTTAAATTGGATTTTTTCTAAAAAAAAAAAATCAAAATTTTTTCGTTTTCCAAAAAAATTTGTTTTAATGAAAAATAACCTACAGGGGAAGTATTATTTTGTTGGCAGCAGTATTTTTTATATTTTAGAATTCTAAAAGTATTGAAATACCTACAGATATTTTTTTTCAATTTTTTTCCGATTTTTTCACTTTTCTCGATGTTTCCGAAGATTTTAATACTTTTGAGACCATGTTAAAAAAATGTCGGTCTGTCTGTCTGTCTGTCGGTCTGTCTGTCTATCTGGATGTCGCGACATGTCGGTCTGTGAGCAAGATGACTCGAGAACCACAAATCGTATCGATTTGAGACTTGGAGGGTATGTTTGGGTATTAAATAGGAGACGTTTTTCGATGTGCTTTTTTTTGTTTTTTTTTAGAATTTCTTATTTGTACAAATTCTATCTCTGAATAATTGAAACTTGTAATTAAATTTTTGAGGAGTTTTTGAGCTTGGAAAAATAAATGCCAAGGTTATGGAGAAAATCTGAGGCCGGTATTAGCGCATTAATAGTATATTAAAGTACTAGTTTCATAACACCCGTTTTTAGCGCACGAGTACAAGTTTAGAAAATGAGCTGCTTGCGGCTAAAAATGTGTTATGAAACGAGTGCTTTATACTATTTTTTCTATTTTGCTCTAAAATTTAAAAAAATTTACATTTAAATTGATGACCAATTTAGGGATTTTTGTTTTGGATTGGCATTACAATTTTCGCTATCCTTGAAATTCATAGAAGAAACGATATTTTGATATCTTTTATAGTCAGCTCTTCTCTTTTTCACTGCAAGTAACCAAGCCACAATTTTAACACTGTAAAAATTATCTTAAAACACAATTTCGTATAAAACTAAACTTAAAAGCCGTGTTTACATTTGCACGGAAAACGCCAAGCGATTGCCTTTTGTCCTGTATGGCAATACCCAAAAGAAAAAAAATACAAACCTCTTATAGACCTATAAGAACACGCAAAATGCATGTGATTATAAGCGTATAAGAGTCGCAAAATAGAAAAAATACATAAAGATACGATAGTATGATCCGTAGTAAAATACTTTTTTATTAGATTGTTCATGTTTTACGGGCGAAAAGTTGAACCCTAGGACCAAAAAGTTTTTTTCGCCCGCTAACTAAAACTTATTATTTTTAAGCTTTTTAAATGAAGATGCTTTACCTTTACCGTAATATTTATAAAGAAAAATTACCTTTAAGTCACTTTTGGTCTTGAACTAACTGTTCTTTTTGACCAGATACAGTTATTATAATCATTTCCTACAAAATAAAAATTTCTTCTATAACATAACCTCAAAATATATGTTAACTGATTAATCTGTATTCATCCACTAAAATAAATTAAAAACACAAAATTTCAATTGTAAAATCAATTTCAATATTTATAATATTCATAGAACGGTTCAGAAGTATTACTATTTTCTTAACAGACACATTTTAACAGAAATTAATCACCAAGCTATAGCTTTTTTAATTTGTGAATAAAAGCGCACGCAAAAGAAACGATCCAATTGTTTTTTTAGCTATTTGATTGGATAGCAATTTGTCATGGATAACTAGATAAGTAATAAGACACTAAAAAGAAATACTTTTTACAATTTAAAATTAAGTATGTTTTAATAATTTATTATAATTAGTAACAATCGAATAAAAAATATTGTATAATTCACGGGCAAAAAGTTAAAATTCGATTTCGTAGGTATATTACCCTTGGGCCGGCCCGATCGGCCAGCCCTCGGCTTCTAAAAACCTAATCGAAAAACTTTTTGCCCGTGTATTATAAATAACTATTTTTGGGCGCCTTTATTATTTTATAAAACAAGGTAGGCATTTTCAAAAAAATTATACATGCAAGCACACTTATTTTTTTTACAGTAGTCCTTTTTCGGGATTAAGTAGGTATTTTGATTTTAATAGGTTTTATTTGGAACAATCCTAATTTCCAGCACGTCCCTTTGTCAAGTCACCCCCGAGCCCCTAAAGTAATTATGAGTGTGATGAATTTACGTTCCTTTTTAACTTTAATACGGTTAGAAACGTCCTTGTTCTATTTTAAATACTCAAAGTATTCCTTAATTAACCATGGACGTAGAACTGACTTATTAGGGTGATTTTTTCATCATTTGTGGACTTTCTCCAGAAATGGACCTTGTTTGTTGGGGTGGGGTTTAAATAGGGAGATTTGAAAATAGTTTAATTTAAGCGGTTTATTCCAGAAAAAAAAATCCATCATGAAGTATTTTTGATACTTGTTTTAGATACTTTTATTTTTAATAATAATTTTTAACAAGTTCAAGTACTTTTTTCAATATAAAAAACTATTCAAGACTGATTACGATTTAAGAAGTTCATTCCTTTTATTCTTTTAGAAAACACATAAATTAAAATGAGGCATATTTAGGTCACACACGCTTATGTGAATTTAGGAGGAGTTCGGGCAAGAATATCTAAATTCCCCACTACCAAAGTTCAACGATTTTTACTTAGAGGGGTCCGAACAAAACCCGAAAATATCCGACGTTACTCATGCTTACTTTTAAGAACCAGATCTTATAGGCTATGTATATTAAAATAAAATTTTACAATATGAAAAATTCTACGCATCATATCACATGCATGTGGTCCAAAAACCCAGCACTTTTACAGACAGTCCCGAAAATTACCATAATAATAGCAGTAAAATTACGAAAATAAAAATTCACATTTTTACAGATAACTGTGAATTTACAGTACTGATTTAAATTTACCACTTTCTTTGCTGGCAACATATGACCTACTTTATTTGCTGTAAAATTACCATATTTGCATTTACAGTGTATTTTTTAGTTTTTTGTTCGAATATTTTTATATTAATTAAACCTAGATATGCAAAAAAGGTATTATTGGCAACTTTTTATTAAATAAATAATATGATATATAATTTATTAATTAATAAAAGAAGTGGATCCTCATTTTTTTTTAATGATAGTCTGTTTTACGTTTTCTCCTGATTTTTTTTAATTTAAATTGTCATTTAATTTAAATTTTAAATTGGGAACGTTTGACCAAAGAATGCCTATGTTGCATTCTTTAAACTAAAAGTTTTTGACTCCGAAAAATTGAATATTTTATATCTCCTTTTATATTTCCTTTAAAAGTGTAACCAAAAAAAAACAAAACCTTTTCTGGCGGAAGTCTATATTTCTTCTTTTGAAAAACGTTTTAATTTATTCGTAATCCCCCTTTAACAAAAAAAGACCTAGATTGGTAAAAGAAACAAATAAACGTGATTAGAACGAAATTAATGTTGATTAGATTTTTTGTGGAGATATTTTTACATGATAAAAAGTATTATAATTGGTAGAAAGATTTCTCTACTTTATTGTAATTTATGCAAAAACATGATTAGAATTTTAACAAAGAGAAAAGTGAATAATATACATTGTTTTAAATCACTCAGGATCTAGAGCAAGCTTTATATGGACAGCCAGGTTCACATGTAATGAAAATCCAAAATATGGATCAAATGCTTTTGATAGGATTGTTCTGTTACTATCCACTATTACCCTTTAAAATATCAGCCCGTGTACATTTATTGCAACTTAACATGGGAATTTCTCGTTATTTGACTGGACTATATCGTTGGCTTACAAGTAAAAGGCACTAAGTCACTTTTTTGCAAAAATTGGATTTTTATGGTACTGTAATTAATTTTTGATGATCTATGTACAGGAAAACCGAACTAACTTCTAGGTGGACTGCCAAGGGAGTTACCCACTATACAAAATGCACCAATTTGATTTTGAATAAAAATTTTCTGGCAATAGGCACTAAGTCACTTAGTGCACTTAGTGCGTTTTACTTGTAGATTATTTCAAATGTTTCTGGACTAAGCGACTTAGTGTTTGTTTGGCGAAACGTGTATTTTTGTAGCAATTATTACAAAAATTAAAAAACAACAGCGAAAGTTAAATTTGTCAATATCTCAAAACCATGTTTTTGGCTTAGTGCTCTTTACTTGTAAGCCGACGATATTGCTATCTGTAGTGTTAATCGTAAGCAGGCGGTATTTTTAGTTGACTTTTAGCAATCGCAACAAGCAAAATTTTATTTGATTTAAATCTACACAGTGTTCGTTACCGTAGTAAATACTGAAAATTTTTGCCTATTTGCAACCCCCACAACTTTAGTTATTAAATACAAGTTGTTAAAATATTATGTTTTACTCCAACAACTGTTCAGTATATACTACGGAAATGAATTCTCATTATAGAACAATATTTATCTACGACTGCTTTAGAATGTAAGCAAATACACACACTTTTTAAACACAGAATGAATCCATTCTAGCTCTAAATACGGTATGAATATTCCGTATCAAGTGTTATTATATACCGGGTGTTACAACACCAAGGTACACCCCCTTTTTTTCTTTATTTTAAAAGTTAGAGATTTCAAATTTGGGGGGTCTTTTATAGCCATAAAATGTCAACTTTTAACATAAACTATACATTTCAGCCACTTCCGGTTTAACCGGAAATGATACCAACTTTTGATTTTTAAATGGGACACCCTATATATTTTTCCATATTTCAATTCTACGCTTTATTCTGAATACAATGATACCAAAGAAGTGACATTTCCGATGTCAATGTATTTTTTAATTTAATTTTTAGTTTATATCATAGGTAGGCCATGATTACTTAAAATTACTAGAAATGATCTAAGTAATCCTAGAAAAATACATTTACGCTAAAAAAAAACATTTATAACTCAGTTGCACCATTTTAAAGTTTTCAAAAATGGTTTTTGCTCAAAAACTCAATTTTTTTAAATGGAACCATATTGGTACACTGGTACATTCAAAAAGTACCGCCTTTTTGGAATCTACCAATATCCTTTATTTTAATGTAGGATAAATACAGCCGGTTTTATAAATTAAAATAAATGATAATAATCATATTTTTGATTATTGTGTGATATTAGTTAACAAAGCTGGCTTTGATAACCAAAAAGACAGGATGCCTTTATTTTTATCTGTCAGGTTAAATTTTCTTGATTTGTTTCGGTTTTTTATGTAATCTGTAATTAAAAATGGTTCTAATAAGCGGTCAAGCAGTTTAGGCTGTCAAGGGGGCTTGCCTTTCCGGATATCTTTCAATGTAAAGTAACTGTGCTTGTACAGAATTTTCCTGCACTCCCCATAAATTAAAAGCATGTCAATTTTTTCGTCTCTACACGGAAAAAAAAAATTATAGCTAGGAGCGCTATAACACACATACCAAGCAAATTATAATCGCTTATTATATAAATACAAGGCTTTCTCTTACAATTATGGCAGTCAGTGTAAAAATTTATATGAAATACTTTAATTGTTTAGTGAATAATAAAATATAACAAATAGTATGGCATTTATAGCTTAAATAGATTTAATTATTGTCCGTGCTAATAATTTTTATAATATAATAAAATTTCTGTAAATTTATAATAGTGCCTGTAATAAATATAATCGTGTCTGTAATATATATAATCGTTTCCAATTTATTTTTAACATTATTAGTTATTGTGTCCCTTATAATCTATAGCTTAAATCACTATAATTTGCCACTGTTACCAAATATCTTATAATGTATAGCGCAGAGTCCACTAATTTCTTTCCGTGTAGTATAATGTACCATTTTTAATAAACAAAATTATGTATGTTACAAAAACGTTCAAAAATTAATAACACTAAATTTGACAGAAAGCAGAAAGTAGTATTTTGTCTTTTTATTTGTCAAAGCCAACTTTGTTAACTAAAATCACGCAATAATTAAAAATATGATAATTATCATTGATTTTAATTTATAAAAACGGCTGTATTTATCCTACATTAAAATAAAGGATATTGATAGATTCCTAAAAGGCGGTACTTTTTGACGGTACCAGTGAACCAATATGGTGCCATTTAAAAAAATTGAGTTTTTAAGCAAAAACCATTTTCGAAAACTTTAAAATGGTGCAACTGAGTTATAAATGTTTTTTTTAGCGTAAATGTATTTTTCTAGGATTACTTAGATCATTTCTAATAATTTTAAGTAATCATGATATAAACTAAAAATTAAATTAAAAAATACATTGACATCGGAAATGTCACTTTTTTGGTATCATTGTATTCAGAATAAAGCGTAGAATTGAAATATGAAAAAATATATAGGGTGTCCCATTTAAAAATCAAAAGTTGGTATCATTTCCGGTTAAACCGGAAGTGGCTGAGATGTATAGTTTATGTTAAAAGTTGACATTTTATGGCTATAAAAGACCCCCCAAATTTTAAATCTCTAACTTTTAAAATAAAGAAAAAAAGGGGGGTGTACCTTGGTCTTGTAACACCCGGTATATTTTACCATGAAATATTGAATAATTTAATGCAATTTAAAGTTTTGCGTTAAAATTACATAAGGTTTATTAGTTTTTCTTAATATTTGACCAGTTTTTTATCAATTTAGTTCAAAAAATTAAAACTGCTCCATCTATTGTTAAATATTTAAACCTGATATCTGTCACAACAATCTGACATAACCTTCAATGTTTGCATTATAATTTGTAAATATGTGCTAAAATGAAATGAAAATCTTTTTTAAGTACTGATTTGATAAAATTATTAAATAACATTAATTGCTTTATGTGTTGCATTTACAATGTCGAGTCACAAAAAACATTGTTTTTAACCTTGTCCGCAGTTTAAAGCCATACAGTGTTTCATATTTGCAGTCGAAGAAAAAGTACAGTCTAAAACAAGTATGGAATAGTCATTCCGCGCTCACGAGACCGTCATACTCGCCTGCCGGCTCGTATGACAAACTTTCCGCTCTCGCGGAATATTGTCTATTCCACACTAGTTATAGAATATACTATTTATATCAACGTGACACTCCAAAAACTTTGGGATTACTGTAGTGCAGATCTTATGTAACGTTAACTGTGCTGGTCGAATGTCCAGGGAATGTATAAAGGGGCTATTCAAAGGCGTATGTTTGTTTTGGGGACGGCGAAATGAAGCATTCCTTTACGGTGACCCGGAGAGCCTCGTAAAGTCCACTTTATGGTGATAATTACCTTTTCTGGCCTTTACAGGTTTCTGTAGTAAATACTGACTCGCTCGCTCCCCCTCGCGTAAATCTGCATCAAGATCTACTGCAATTTCGTTTAATTTATCATTTAATTTCGGGTTCCGTAGGTACACACTTTTGCCTTATTTAAACACTGGACTATGATTTATGTACGATATTAAATTTTATACCAGTGGACTGTATTTATGTGTAGGTACTTATTAAATTTAGAAACAGATTCTATAAGCATTTAAAACTTTGAATTGTATATTTGATGACTAATATTGCGCTTTTAACGTATTTTTTTTGTAAAAAAAAACAAATATTTCTTTAACATATTTGTTGTATGGAAGCTATCACTATTTGTTTCAATAAAACAATAAACTATAATAGTAAATATATACCAAGCTAGAGAAAACATTTTTTAAAGCCGAGCGTATTAAATCCCGAGCTGCGTAGCAAGTCTTGCTACACACTGATCCTATTGCAAACTGGCTATTAGTTTTACATGAAATTTAAAAACTTTTATTTAATTTTACTTTTTTTCGTTAAAGTTACTAAACTTTTTTTTATTATTTTTATGTATTTTTTCTATATATTACATATTTTACTTAACTTTACCAGATTTTTCATGTAAAGTCACAGTTGTTATGATCCGCATATTTTATATGGTGTTGGGATTTTTAAAATAATATTTCTTTAATAGGAGCGCAAATGTGGTGGGGTTTCACCAATCGGCAGAGTTCGGTTCGACCTACATTACATCGGACCCCTTCTCGGTTATTCTTGTCGGTATAACTTAAAGGTTGTCTAGTAATCTTATTTGTTTAAACAAATCTAATTTATGAGCGAAATTATCGTTTCAGATGTCAGAAATAGCAATTAGTTTGCAAATTGATGAGACTGAAACTCTTTTGTCGGGGTAATTAAATATGCGCGGTATCTTTGTAGATATTTTGCGCTAATAGCATTGTCAAATAAATTTAACTTCTTATTGGGTATATAAACTCATGAAAAGATTCATAATTATTCAGTTTTTCTTAGAGTGCCTCCGTGTAAAGTTCAAAAGTGAAAATGTAGTTTCTGAGAGAAATAAGTATTGAGAATTATTCTTGAATTAAAAATAGTTTTTAAACTTAGAAAAATTTTGAGGCTTGTATTATCCGACATGAAAATAATTGGACACTTATAAATACTGTTAGTATGAACACTGATAGAAATTTTGACGAATATTAATTAACTTTGAAAAATATTTTGTAAAATAATTTAAATGACTTATACGAACCAGTTCTAATATTTACACTAAGAAAAATGTGGACAATAATTTGTGATTTGAAAATGATTGCGAATGGTTGGGATTTCAAACATAGAATGTTTTAATTTAGAAGTATTTAATGGAAAATAATATATAATGGAATTTAGAATTTAAGGGCTTTGCATAAAAATAGGAGTTAGAAGTAAGAATTGATCTTTCATGATCTTGAAGAATTTGTTCACATTTATTTAATATATTATTCTTAAGTTAAGAAGAAATCGTTTTATATGTTTCCAAAGCGCCGTCTCCTAGAATACCCGCTCCCGAATAAAGTGATAAGTGGTGAAGTATATTCTCCGCTCGGGTATACTTGAAATACCATAGAAGATTGTATGGCCAACCTAACTGAGTAAGTTATCATAAAAGTTATAATTAACTGCTCCGCTATAACCGAATTATATACCACTTCACTAAATTAGTGATCGAATTTTCAACATCACTACACAGTCATTGCAGTGATTTTACTTGAAAATGAATATTTTCATGCATATGCTAGTAATAATTACAATATTTGAATTGTAAATGTCCACCCATTTTTTACAGTATAGGGATTTCCTCCTTTTTTTTATTAACGATTGCAGAACTGTAAAATTTGTAAAAATTTTGCCTATGGTGCTAGAATTTTTTGCATTTTTGTGAAATTGTAAACTAAATACATTTAAAATTAAAATAGACTATCAAATTTGTAAAAATCGACGCCTGTGGCGCATAGTACTAAAAAATATTTATAAATTTACATGTTAAATCAGAGGTAATATGTTGCCAATCATAATCATGTAAAATTAAAAACATAACCAGTAATATTACAATTCTTCCTTTTTTTGACGACTTTGATTTTTCCAATAACCAATAATTATACAATTTTTTAAATTTAATTCCTAGCCGTGTACTTATTTTATGAAAATAACATTAAAGCATGTTAATAAAATGTAGAATTAAACGCAAATATTTTTTTAGAATAATTTTTGTTTACGTTTCAAATTATTTGTTGGCAATAATTTTCGACGTGTGTATTAAAAATTGATATTTTATATTTTAACATTGATATTTCCAGCCGACCCCGGTGGCGCAATGGTTAGCGCGTTTGATTAGGGATCCCGGGGTTGTGGGTTAGAGCCCCATATATGGATATATAGTGGTGTAAATAGTCGTTAAATGAAACTACGATGACTAACTGTAATGTGGGTGCAGGTAAAACTGTAAACACATTTTAGGGTGGATGCGAGTTCTGCTGAGGACCGTGGCGATCCCGTCAATTTGGCCATAGCAGCGAAAAACGACGTTAAATAGTATAAAACAAACACACAATTGATTAGATCTAAGCTAAGCTTAATACGAATTATATTAAATTTATTTTAGTAATGTATATTTAAATTTTGTATATTCTATATTCCATAGTATAAATAAATATACCTAAAATCCCAAAGTATTTTCTGCGGCTCTGCCTAAACAGCAATTATTTTACATTTATTAGAATACATTAAGAAGTAAATTTCCCAAGCACCCTTCGTTTTTAATAGAAATGAAATTGCTTCTGCAAAGATAATGAATATTAGCAAGAAAAAAATTGCCTTTTTAAAATAATAATAACTGTTGAAATTATATTAAAAATTTAATATCTAAGCGCCTAGCAGTAACGGCTTAATTAGAATAAATACCAATTAGCCTAAATTAAAATAAACGAACGCTCGAACGAACGGTTAAATGGTATGCAGTTTATTTTTTTACATATTAGGGTAACCTATTCGCAATCACTGCTTTTTATAAAAAAAATAATAGTAAACTAATGCTATAAGCAAGCCACGGTTCGCAAAAAAGGTCAAATAAAATAAAAAAATTGCCCAAGAACTTTGAAAATAAAATTTGATTCCTGGCCCTTTCCTTAAATAGGAAAAGCAAAAATTAAAAAATTTGAACGACAATTTTTTTTTTATCGCACTTTTTTGTTTCGAGTATTATAAAATAGATACACGCTGATTTATAATTTTCCCAATTCACCAATATTTGCTACAGTTTAATTTTTTCTGCTTAAACTTTTTACCTGTAACTCAAAAATTAAATTTTAAATAATAATAAATAAATAGGACCCCCGTGGGGGGCCTTAAAGAGGACGAAAGCCTAAATTTTTAAATTTTCCTGGGTTTATCTTGTATGCTCTATTTATATACCAATATAAGCTATTCTAGTAGTATATTAAATATTTTTTTTTTTTAAATAGGGGGGTTTGGGGGGTCTCGAGCCAATTTCAGATTTTTTTTTTAGAATTTTAATGTACAAAAAAA
>CAUEHQ010000425.1:0-19682 GCA_958510825.1 Brachypterus glaber
AATGTATTATTTGGTTGGCAGCAGTATTTTTTATTCTTTTTTTTTGTCTACGCCACTGTTTTCCCTTTACCACGGCTTAATAAATAAAAAAATCCTTTCTTATTTATTTAAACCATTAGCCGTTAACCATTTTCTACGCCGCTGAAATAGTGTTTTGTATTTTAAGTTTTTGGTGGGGTTGTAATTATTAGTACATGTTTAGCATAAAAAATGTGAGTTATCTTCGAGTTATCTTCAGTTTTTAAATACAGTGCCCTCTAGCGGCTAAACGGTAAGATCTAGGATGTTGACGATCACACCATCTTCTTCACATTCATGTTCAATCAAATTTTCAGGAAAATTTATAGACGACCAAAAACCCAATAAAAAGGTGCCTCCTTCTTTACCTAAACCTAAGGCCATACATAGGGGAATATGGAATCTAGTTCATGATATTTATAAAGATTTTTGTATATCTTATTTTATTGTGTACTTATTCTTTTACATTTCCATGTGCTTTGTATTATATCTATTATATTTATTAGATTAATTTCTGTACGAAACTATCATGTTTTAATTGAAAGGTTTCCCTTTAAAATGCAGAGTACTTATATAATGAAAAATTGAATTTCTATTGTAAAGATTGGCAGCTGATTGAGTTTCAATTACTATATTTAAATTATTATGTATTATTAACAGTGTAATATGGTATAAACTACCTCTTAGAGAGGTCCCAGAACCACTATAAAGTATAAACTAAACTAATAAACTAACTAAATTGCCTGATGTCAGTGATGAGAAATGTAATCTAAAGCTAAAAAACTTGAGTGATTTACTTACAATTTTATGATCGGTTAAGGTAATTTTACCTCTAAAATGTTTAGTTTTTAGAAACATAGAGTAAGAAATTTTGTATCCGATTCTGTAAAAATACAGATGTACAGGTTTAGGTAAAACCTCTTAGAACGCGATATTTTGTATCGGGTGATCGAAATTTCCCGACCCAATCAGTTTTCTCCGAAACGGTAAAAGTTATGGACAAAATTTTATCAGGTTTTTCGATGGGGTCACCTAAGCTACAAATTAAGGTGTATTTAAGGTTTTCGGTTTAGTGAATGATTGGCAAAGCGAAAGTAATTTTTTTAATTTTTAGTGGCATTTATAGGAAAACTAGCTTAAAACGAATAATATTTTAATTATATATATTTATCACACAAAATCTTTAATATACACACAAGCGTTAAGAAGTTATTTTTTTAACCATAAATCACTTATTTTAAATGAAAAAACAGACGTTCAGTGGTTCAGTTGGTTAAGTCAGTAAACAAATATAATTTTCAAAAATGGTCTAGGTTTAAATCTCAACAGCGGAACTACTTTTTTTATTAATATTATTAAGGTTTTTGTTATTTTTTAATAGTAAGATTTTTTATGGTTTATCAATGTTTCTTTAATTTTATTATTATTAGTATTTGTAGATTTTAAAGAAAATAAATAGTTAAATCGTTTTAAATTTAAAATTAAGAGTCGACACAAATTAAAATTTGAATTCACCACTAAAATTAAAAGAACTTTTACTTTCGGGCCGTTTGGACTTTTTCAGTGGTCAATTAAAATTTTAATTTGTGTTGGCTCTTAATTTTATATTTAAAACGATTGAACTATTTATTTTCTTTTAAAATCTACAAATACCCTGTATAATAAAAATGAAACATTGATAAACCACAGAAAAATATCTTACTATTAAACAATAACAAAAACTTAAATAATATTAATAAAAAAGTAGTTCCGCTGTTGAGATTTGAACCTAGACCATTGTCTGTTTTTTCGTTTAAAATAACTTGACTTATGGTGAAAAATATTATTTAAAAAATAACTTCTTAACGCTTGTGTGTATATTATAATTTCTGTGAAAAATATATAAAATTAAAATATTCAATTTAAGCTAGTTTTCCTATACATGTCACTAAAAATTAAAAAAAATATTTTCGCTACGCCAATCATTTACTAAACTGAAAACCTTAAATACGCCTTAATTTGTAGCTTAGATGACCCCATCGAAAAATCCGATAAAATTGTTTCCATAACTTTTACCGTTTCGGAGAAAACTGATTGGGTCGGGAACTTAATTTTAAGGGGTTATATACTTTATGGCTTGGGGAATATTAAGGGTTTTTAATGATTTGTTTTAGGTATGTAATCACAACTTTATTCAAACAACCTACAAATTATCAAGTAGTATATGTCTTGATGTGGTTGTAAAAAATTTTTTATTGGAAAATTCGGAAAATTGTGGAAACCATGGCTCTTACCCCGAAACGCCTTTTATTTTTATCGTTTGCGGTGGCCACGATTTCTCGAAAATAAATTTACTGATCAATCTGAACGAAGGGATTTTTATTTGAAGGTAAATTTCTACTGTTTCCGATCGGAAAACTCAATTTTCGGAACATCGAGAATCGATTTTTTGTGAAAATCATCTCCATTTTCGTTCACGAACTAGCTATTGTAATTAGGAACAACACCTAAAAAATTCAGATTGATCGGTAAATTTGTTTTCGAGAAATCGTGGTCACCGCAAACGATAGAAAAAAAGGGCCATGGTTTCCACAATTTTCCAAATTTTCCAATAAAAATGTTTTCACAAACACATCAAAACATACTATTTGATATTTTATAAGTCGTTTGAATAAAGTTGTGATTACATACCTGAAAAAAATCAATAAAAACCCTTAATTTTCTCGAGCCAGAAGGTATATAACCCCTTAATTGTTTTAGTCAAAACGTTATTAGAAAAAAAGGTCAACAATTTACTGTCATCTCACAATGTGGGTTGGTAGGTTTCTGCTTAACACGGCCCAATTAATTATATTCTCAAGATTACACAGCCACAAAATAAAAGGACAAATACTCTTTTCGAAACCATTGAATTCCTTTGTATTTTGAAGCGCTGAATCTGAATTTGAGGTTAAAATAGCATCTCATGCGATTAGTTTTCGAGATAACTACAAAAAACATTATTTTTGAGTATGAAAATATCGTTTTCAGAGGTTATCTCCAAAACTAATCCGAAATTTCAAATTCGGGTTCAACGCCTCAAAATAAATAGGAATACAATGGTCCCCAAAAAAGTTTTTGACCTTTTTTTTAGTTCTGTGGTCTCACATGAAGCCACAAAAAAAAATCAAGAATTTTTCTGGAGACCATTGCACACTGGTCTGAGATGGTAATCTAGAGAGGCAAAAGTATATTAACACAAATAATACAATGTAAACTATACCAAAAATTATTGGACGAAAATATATTTACTACATTTTTAATTTAAAAAAATGTTATAATACCGGGTGATTTTTTAAACCTGTAACTTTCTAATATCTCGAATACTATGCATTTTAGAAGAAAAAGTTGTTTATTTTGATGGGGGAAACAAAATGGCGTATTTATTTTTTACGGATATTTACGTTTTCAAGGTCAACTTTGTTTTTTTTTTATAGAAACATATATTCTTTTACTGCTATTTAACTCTCCTCAAAAAAAAATAAAAATCTTTTGTAAAAAACTTTTTGATCGGACTTTTAGTTGCAGAGATAACACAAAATTTAAAAATTTGGATCTCCGACGGACTCAACTAGTCAATTCCTATGTATTTTGAGCCGCTGAATTCGAATCTCAGGTCGGAATTTGAAAGTTAGTTTCCATTTTCTACATAACCTCGAAAAACATACTTTTCGCAATGATATGATAGGTTTTTTGAGGTTATTTTGAAAATGGAAGCTAACTTTCAAATTCAGACCTCAGATACGGATTCAGAGGCTCCAAATACATAGGAATCGATTGATCGAGTCCGTTGAAGATCCAACTTTTTTAATTTTTTGTGGCTGGTTATCTCTGCAACTAAAAGCCCTATCAAAAAAAGTTTCTTACTAAAGATTTTTACATTTTGAGCAGAATTAAATAGCAGTAAAAAATATATATGTTTCTATTTATAAATCAAAGATGACCTTGAAATGACCTTGAAAACGTAAGTATCCGTAAAAAATAAATACGCCATTCTGTTTCCCTCGTTAAAATAAACAACCTTTATTTAAGATTTTTTCTTCTAAAATTCATAGTATTAGATATATTTAAAAGTTTCAGGTTAAAAAAAACATCCGGTATATACACAGGGTGTTCGAGAAAATTGTTTGAACATGAGGTATATTGAAAAAAAAGGAAAAAATTTTGAATTATTACCAAATAATTTCAAATTGTACTTTATTTTATTTAAAAGCCTTTGGAAAAATAATTTGATGTATTTTTTTCTTTTTTCATAGCTGAGCTGATATACAGGGCGGGCCATCTAAGACGTACAGGGCATTTTTTGGCCTTATTTCTAAAGCTACCAATTTTAAATTGATACTATTGATTAAAGGCCCAATAAGCTATTAATCTGATTAAAGAAAACTTTTCAACTAGCTTTTGTTTTAGAGTTACGGCTATATGAAACTGAAATTTCATAACAAAACTTTAGTTGAAGCCTCTAACATCTGAATAGTAGTAGTAGTAGTAGTAGTAGTAGTAGTAGTAAATTTTTGGGTTGGCCAAAGCCGGACAACTAGGCCATTTCTGGCCCTTTTTGTCACCCCAGGCAATCCCAGCCATTTACTAATTTGAGTCCTCCTTGAACCTGCCCGTCCTTTCAATAAAGGTCAGGATATTGGCCCAGGGGAGATCTCTTAGTTCCTCTTGGTTGAGTCTGAATAACTGTTGCTTTTTCTTTAACGTTCTATACTTTTTTTTTAACTAATACCATATTTTTAAGACAAAAAATTGAAATTAAAAATTGTTATTTTAAAATTTTCTAACAGTATATGAGTAAAAAGCAAGTAGATAAAGCATACTTTGACATTGTACTAAATATCGTAAAATGACACTTCACTGTCATTGGTTTGAATAATTTTGAAAATGTTAGTTTTTTAATTATAATAAATAAATATTTAGAAAAATAAATTTATAGCATGTATTAGGAAGTTACAGTTTGGTTTGGTGAAAAATTCATATTCAGTGAGAAGTTTTAACATTATAACTTGGAACTTATGGAATATTATAAATTAGCAAGAAAAGCTTAGTGGATGTTTAGTTTTCATAAAAATAGTGCCTCAGAAGCCAAGATATACATGTGTATTAGCTCTTGTATACAAGAGCTAATACAACGAACTAAATTATACTTCTAATAGCTTGAACTTTTTAAAGATGTATCTATTTAACTTTTTTATTTATTTTTAGTAATAAACTTTTTTATGTATTATTTTTATTAAAATTCTTATTAGTTTAAACTATTCAAGTATACATTCAAATTAGGCTGGTTGCTGGTGTTTAGAAGCACTTTCAATGGATTCTTATTTTGTAATCCATTTTTTATTAATTTATCAAGAAAATAATGTTATTTCGAACATAGCTAAAATAATTATTTCGAAAGAAAAAGTCACTTGCAAAGTATATATAAAATATATAGGTAAAATAAATTGACATTTATGAAAGATTCACGATTAGAAAAATTAGATCACAGCAAACTAAATAAAACCATTTTATTTAAATACACTGTAAGAAAATTTTAAATTTAAATTATTAATTTTTTAATTTCGATTTTTTGTTTAAAAAATCACGTTACAAAAAGTATTGCACGTTAAAGAAAAAGCAACAGTTTTTCAGATTTTCAATTTTTTAACTGAAGTTTATTATTAAAATTCAATTTCATATAGCCGCAACTCCAAAACACTAGCTAGTTAAAAAGTTTTGTTTAGTCAGATTACTAGCCATAGACCCAATGGGTGATTGTCAGAATACTGAGTAATTTATTTTATGAAAATTCTAAGAAAATTTTGATGAAACGGTAAAAAAATATAATAATTAGCACCATTCAGGTACAACTAATTAAGGGTAATATTAAAACGCACTGAAAATTTAATATTTTTTGATATTTTTGGATTTTTTCTTGTTTTAACGGTGTCTGTAAATAATTTTCGAAATCGATTTTAAAGAAATTTTGTGTATATATATTTTATGGATAGACAGTACCTTGAAAATTAATTAATTTTCAAAACAAGATTTTAAATGATTCGATGTATAAATCGGATTCTTTGTTTGCGATTTCATATTAAATAAATACATTTCAATGCCATTTTTTCTTGTAGCCAACAGGTTTTGTATAGATTCAGCTAGGTTGTCTCCTCCAAGTTTAAATAATTCTGCTGTAATTTTATCCTTTCCCGGGCCCTTATTGTTCTTCAGTTTTCCAGTTATTTGTTTAACTTCGATATTCGGGCGTTCTTCTCCTTCTCCTCCTTCTCCTTCTCCTCCTCCTCCTTCTCCTTCTCCTTCTCCTCCTTCTCCTCCTTCTCCTCCTTCTCCTCCTTCTCCTTCTCCTCCTTCTCCTCCTTCTCCTTCTCCTCCTTCTCCTCCTTCTCCTCCTTCTCCTCCTTCTCCTCCTTCTCCTCCTTCTCCTCCTTCTCCTCCGTCTCCTCCTTCTCCTCCTTCTCCTCCTTCTCCTCCTTCTCCTCCTTCTCCTCCTTCTCCTCCTTCTCCTCCTTCTCCTCCTTCTCCTCCTTCTCCTTCTCCTCCTTCTCCTCCTTCTCCTCCTTCTCCTTCTCCTTCTTCTTCTCCTTCTTCTTCTCCTTCTTCTCCTTCTCCTTCTCCTTCACCTTCTCCTCCTTGACCTTCTCCTTCTCCTTCTCCTTCACCTCCTCCTTCACCTTCTCCTCCTTCTCCTTCTCCTCTTTCTCCTTCTCCTTCTCCTTCTCCTTCTCCTTCTCCTTCTCCTTCTCCTCCTCCTCCTCCTCCTCCTCCTCCTCCTCCTCCTCCTCCTCCTCCTCCTCCTCCTCCTCCTCCTCCTCCTCCTCCTCCTCCTCCTCCTTCTCCTTCTTCTCCTTCTCCTTCTCCTTCTCCTTCTTCTCCTTCTTTTCCTTCTTCTCCTCCTCCTCCTCCTTAGGATATGGAATCGGTAAGGGTATATGAAATACAAAGCAAATCAAAGAGTTAAAGATACAGAATTTAAAATCAAACAAAACACCTAGTTTGAAATTTGCAAACTAGATGGCTCTAGTGTATAATAGTGCCGATGTTTTGACAGGGTGCTTGCAACGTTTCATCTAGTTTAATTTTGATTTTGTCCGATTTTTTTGTCCATTTTTTATGTTTCTATGTATAAATACGCATTTAATAAAAATAGTTACGTGTTTTAAAATTTAATATTTAATTTTATTTTGATTTTGTCCAGAATTTTTGGACAAAATCAGTTTTTTTGATTTTGTCCAGTCCGCCAAAATTTGATTACGTCTGTCCAGTTTTGTCCACCCGGACAAAATCAAACAACCCTGGTAAAATTTGTATATTTCGCGTTGGAACGGAGCCGATAAAATCAGTTATCGCGTTGCCACCCTCTACCATTAGTATTATCCGATGTAATTTTTATTTGATGGCAAAAAAGTGACAACGCACCTTAAAGTTACCAAATAAAAATTACATAGGATAAAAGCCTTTATCAATGTTAGGGCATGTGCATAAATCCTTTACTGTGGGACACAATATTCTAGAAATTTTAGATAAGAACTCTTTTTTAGACGCAGCCTTAGGAGGGCCGTAGCTCCCTTAGGACTCATTTCCGGACCAACCTTTATAGGAACTTTTTTTGATATTTTTGGATGTAGAATCACCTCTTAAATGTTTTTCCGTTAGTTCTGAATCACCCTGCATGTGAGATTTATCATAAGTAATATTAACTATATTGAATTTATATTATTTTTTTTATTAAGATTTTCCCTTAGGGGCACGCCATTTTCCGTCTTTCCCTAAATGATACCGTTATTACTATACAAATCTATAATAATATTTTTTAGGCTCCACTTGGGCAGACCCATTAAGGGTACAAATTATAAAGGCACACCACAACTGGATTGTGGCTGGTTATGCTCATTTTGTTGTTTGTTACAGGTTTGTATATTTTGATATTTTTTTCTGCAATAAAGTTGAAGCTCTCGAGTGATATTTTTTTCATGCATAAATTATAATTTCCTACACAAATAACTAGTTACGTGTTAACCATAGTTAATGTTATTTATGATTTTTCGATATAAACATTAGCAACATTATACATTCAAAATATATCACATTTTTACATTAAATTTAAATTCTAAAATTATATTGTTTTAAGACGGGTCCAAATATTTCAATTTTTTAGATTGAAAGACTCTAGTGGTTGGCAACAAGTATTTACAAGTCCATACATTGAAAATTGTATAGAACGAATAGCAATTAATGCCAAAATGGGATCAACTGAAACCTCTAAAATGGTTGCTATTTCTTATGGATCTCAAGTTAGATTGTGGGGAATATCAGATAGTGGGTCTAGAACTAACATTGGTAAGATACAGTCAACTTTTTTTAAACAAAATGTGCGAAAACGATTTTACGTTTTTGTAGTTAGTGTCAATCCTGTGAACTTGCAGTACCTTTATAAATTCTTAAAAATTTTAAAACGTAGCAAAAAATTATATCAGTTTATTTTAATACCTCAAAATAAAGATTCAATCTATTTTGACTGACTGTCAGTGATAAGGTCATGACATATTACGCATGATCCCAACTGTAAAATCATTTACTTTAAATGTGCCTCGATGGGTGGACCATGTTAAGAGCTTTTTTGACTCTTGATCTAATGTTATATTATTTTAGGTACTTTTAATCTTCATGTCAAAGTTGAATACTTATTCTTTATTGGAAGTCAACTTGTGGCTCTATCTCCATCTGGTAAACTGGGAGTTTGGCATGCCATGACTCAACATTGGCAAACTCAGGATGTTATGCCGATTGCTTCTTTTGACACAGCTGGTTCAATTTTGCTGCTAGGTTGTAATAATGGTTGTATTTACTATATTGGTAAGTTGACAAAGGTTAAAAGTTATTTCAGAGCAAAAATTAATTTTGATAAAAATATACTTTCTATTTATACATTAATCTTTATTTTAATTATAGATATGCAGAAGTTTCCTCTGAGGATGAAAGATAATGATTTGCTGGTAACAGAATTATACAGAGATCCAAATAATGATCCAGTTACTGCTATATCAGTCTACTTGACTCCAAAAACAAGTAAGTGTGACTTTATAGACGTAGATTTAATAATAATGCACATTTGTCTTTTCATCACATTTAGATAGATGTAGCTTTTACTGATCAACTTACAATACTAAAACAACATATGCCATACTTATAATTAATATAATTGTATATTGTACCATATTAGACATTTTTTGTTGAAATGTTACAGTATATTTTGGTAATTTCTGAGAAAAATCTGCTTTGCAAACATTTCTTGGCGTGTATCTACATATGGTTTATATTTCTTATCTAAATTAATGGAGAGCCCCTAACACAAGCTTAAAGCTTATTCGTGGCTCTCCATGCCTTTGTACAGAAACTCACCAATAAATAAATAAATAAATTACTCTCTTAACTTTTGAACCTGTTGAGATATCGACTTCAAATTTGGAACTTTTATTTCTCCATTTAATTCCATATTTTTAAATTAAAATTAATTTTTTTTTGGGTTTAAAATGGGGTTGAAAATGGGTATTAATGTCAAAATTCCTCTAAAAAAAACAAATAATTTTTTAAAAATGCCTAATTTCATCATAAAAATATGTTAATTATACTTTTAAACTAATTTTAGTTGACATAAATAAAAATTTATAAAAAAAACTTAAAAAATCGAATGTTTTAGCACAAAAAATTGAAAAATCAAACCTTAAAAAACATTTTTAAAAAATTTAAAAATGTTTGTTTAAATAGAGAATTTTATAAGCTTTAAAATTATGTATCACACGACCTCCCTTTCCATTTAAAAAAATGTCCCCCCATGCCCCCCTGCCCACATTTTAAGAGCTGAAAATATCAAATATATGCTAAAAGATAATTTAAGTTGTCTTATTTAAGAGTTCTAAATTTGAAGTCGAGAAGTGCAAAAGTTAAAAGGGGGGGGGGGTGACTTTTGGACCGCACTGTATATAAATTATTTAAATCACAACAAAATCAAATTTTCATAAAGATAAATTTAACATTAGGCCAAATCACGAAGACAATAGTATGACAACTATAATTCTAGACCACTATCCCTGCTATGCTAATAATGGCACTTCCATTGTCAAAAAAATTCTCAGATTTGATTCTTTATCTTCAACCAGTTGGGTGTAGTTTCGGAATTAGAGCCGGATTAACAATGGGCCAGGTGGGCCGGCGGCCCAGGGCCCACCATCAGAGGCAGCCCACCCAAGACTCTTTGGGTAAAATTTTAATGTACACAAAATATTAATAATATATAAAATCATCGACATTCAGAAAAAAAATTGCGGACGCGTCTGAATGTCGATGATTTTATGTATTAATAATAATTTTTGTAAATTTAAATTTTTACCCAAACAGTCTTGGGTGAGCCCCCTCTGGTGGTGGGCCCTGGTCCGCTGGCCTACCTGGCTCATAGTTAATCCTGCTCTGTTTTCGAAACTACACCCAACTGGTTGAGGATAAAGAATGAAATGTTGAGGATTTTTTCGACAAGGGTGGGATTATTATTTTAACACTGGAGAGCATAAATTCAAAAGTACGCTGCTAAGTTTACCGCTAATTAAAGCAATTTGCTGCCATGTTTTATTTTAACTGATGTTGACACCATTTAAACTGCGTAAAATGATTTAAATACTTATACAGGATATCCCAGAAAATATAAATCAATTTTCTAGAATACTGTAGAACAAAATTTTGTTATGGTGTTTTTATATTTTCCGTGATACTGCAATTTCGCGTATCTACATTTTACAGAAATAAATAATCCGTATTTTTATTGAATAAGACACGATGTGTCATATATTGTCAAATGTAGATACACAAAATTCCAGTATCAAGTACGATATTATGCTTTCAAGAAAATTTACAAGACTTTTTATACGGGGTATATTTTATATAATTTTTGACCGCGAAGTTGATCACCATAATTTTCCCTATTACTTAGTCTTGTGTTTCATGCCAGCTTCAGAGAGAGGTCGGGAAGGTATGCCACAAAATTTTTTGAAGCTTACACGTTTGTTACTAACTCGTAGTTTTCTAATAAATACACTGTGGCTCACTATGAAATCCAAAGAAGTTTTATGACATTTCCATTTAAAGAAATGAACACTTGATTTCTCATATTGCCACAAAGCGCAAATAAACAGAAAAGTTGCAAGCATGCACACTACACAATATGTTTTTAGCTTAGATAAAAAGATAAAATATCTTTTCTTGTTTTTGCGCCATATTTAAATCAGTTCTTTGATTGTCTAAAACTATCTGTTTAGCTTTTTTTTGCCACTGTTTATTGTCCTGGAAGCTAGTCACATAGATTTGGACATGAGTATATAAAAAAAATCCACTGGCGCTCCTGGATTTTGTTTGGGGGAGGCTAGTCATATAGACTTGGACATGAGCCTATAAAAAAAGCCACTGGTTCTCCTCGATTTTGTTTGGGCGAGGAGGAACTACACCACATAGCACGTGCTCTAATATGGTTACACCTTGGCTAACGTGACGTTAAACACGGTTACACCCAATTGACCCCAAACATTTTCATCCAGCGAGATTTCGTCCAACACATTTGAATGGTTTATTTGAGAAACAGTTCAAGTCAGTATAGTTTTGTAAATGTCAGTATAGTTTTGAGAAAAATATAAGAAAAAAAAAATTCTTTAAAGTAGAAGTAATTGAGAAAAAAAAATTATGTAGGGTAATTCCAGCAAATCATGACATTACTGGCTTTAGCACTTATAGCCATAATGGTAGCTTAAGCTACCATAATTATGAAATGAATTTTCTGTAATACTAATTTCTGTCTGTTTCATCAACAATGACTGTTTTATTTAGCGGTAGAGATACGTGGACAATTCTTGTTTCTCGTTCCTGTTATTATAAAACAAAATATTTTTTTGCCCCCCTAGCCTCCTTTTCAAAGAATTTATTCTATCATAACTTTAGCTCATACGGCTAAATTTTGGATTTTAATACTTTCTCTTCCAATAACCATAGTATAATAATACAAAAATATTATCTGAATTTAAATTAATTAGAATATTTATCAAAAGTAATATTATTCCTCACAAAACGCCACAGCTTTGGAGACCAGGAGGCCCAAACGTGAGAAATGAGTACCTAGACATTAATGCTATTTAAACTTTTTTAGTCAGTTTTTCATGTTATTAATGCAATTAATTTACATGAACTTATAAACCATTTTTAAGGGATTATAGGGGTTTTATAGGGGTCCTTAAGGGGCCAAATATATAAACAGGTGGGTTAAGTCACTTTAGCTTAATTTTATATGTATTTTTTCACTATCTTATCTCTTATTTAAGGTTTATTGACAAAAAAAATTTTTGGCCCCCACAGCTCATTACAATGTCAGCTCATATAAACAAAAACAGCACAGAAAATAAAAGAACACAAAAATTCAATAAATTTGCTTAATAAAAACGTTTCCTCAATTTTTATTGGTTGGGAGATATAACGCATTTAAGGTCGTAACTCACTCGTTGTTATAACATTTTAGCACTAGCTGCCATTCGGGCACCCTTTCATATATCGCCTTAACTATGCTTTCGCGAGAGAATCGAACAGTCGATCTCCAACACATCTTTGATTTAAATGATATTTTATTCCTACAACTGACTACGAGTCAAATCTAAATTTTTTCTTTGATTGGGCCAAAACTTTGGCCTCTAGGACCAAAAGAGTTTTAGGTCCCCAAAAAAGATAAAATTTTGTTTTTGCGTATATATAAATTATTTAAACACCTATCAACTTTATTTTTGGTATGTGTATGACTCTCATGGATTACTAGATTTTCACGAAAAAAAAAGTTTAAATATTTGCATAAAGATGGCGCTGTGGTAATTTTTTCGAAAAATATTAACCATTTTCATGGCCTATGGACTCGAAGAAGCAACGCTGCTCAGAAAAAGTGGATACAGTACATTAAACTATTTGTTATTTCCGTAGAGACTGACTAGGGGGTAATTTGATTCCTTTCGGCAAAATCAATTTTAAAGTGAGTCTGCACGTAGGGGTGTTACTTACATTGTTTATTAGGATAAGCTTATTGATGTGCTTATATACATTAAAACTGCACCTTATACTGCACATTAACTCTAAAAAAAGTTAATTCCTTCTAGTTCTGAATCTGAGATTCAGATGGCTCGATTTAATAAAAGGCAAAAAGAATTTATACGAAATTTATACGATGAAGGCGAAAAACCCAAAATTAAGATGACCCCAGAAAAAATGGCTCTAAAGTTGCAAGACTCCCAGCTAAACGGAACTAATGTTTTTTTACCCGAAGAATACTTGCAACCCAGTCAAATTCGTGGATTAATATCCCAATACACAAAAAAAATATGTTATAAAAACATCCTGCAACAAAAGAAAAGCGATTACTCCTTTAGACATGGAAGATGAATTTTCAGAAATTGGGCCCAACATCGGTGAAATTATTTCCACTGTCATTAATAACATAGAATAATTTCGAAGGAAATTTGATTAAAAAAAAGGTAATATAACTATAACTATACCAATCTTCTTCTCTTATATATTTATAACTTTTTAGCCTTTCTTAACTTCCAAAAATACTACAGCGCCATCATAACTTAAATGTAAGAACTTATTCCATAGTTATATACACAAAAATACAATAAGCCAGTAAGCAATATCATAGTCATAAATAAGTAATGTATCTTAAGAGAATCAGAAAGATAACTGCAGTGCCATCTCAAGCTCGAATTCATAACTAAAAGGAAATAGGTTTTTTTAAGCTAATGTGCAGTATAATGTGAAGTTTTGATGAATATGAGCACCTCAGTATGTTTATCCCAGTAAACAATATCAGGAATACCCCCTGCGTGCCGAGTCTCTTTTTTACCGAGAGGAATTAGATTACCCCTAGTCAGCCTCTACGGTAAATAACAAAGGAAACTTTGTAGTTTAATGTACAGTATCCAGTTTTTCTGCTCAGCGATGCTTCTTCGAGTTCATAGGTCATGAATAGTCAATATTTTTCGAAAAAATTATCCCAGCGCCATCTTTAATATTTGAACTTTATTTTTCGTGAAAATCTAGTAATGCATGAGAGTCATACACATACCAAAAATAATGTTAATGGGTATTGAAATAATTTTTATATACCCAAAAAACTAAATTCAATGCCTACGTGCAGAGTCACTTTAAAATTGATTTTGCCGAAAGGAATCAAATTACCCATAGTTAGACTCTATGGTAAATTAAAAAGGAAACTTTGTAGTTTAATGTGACATGCCCACTTTTTCTGAGCAGCGTTGCTTCTTCGAGTCCATAGGTCATGAAAATGGTCATTATTTTTCGAAAAAATTACCACAGCGCCATCTTTAGGCAAATATTTAAACTTTATTTTTGGTGAATATCTAGTAATTCATGAGGGTCATATACATAGCAAAAATAAAGTTAATATGTATAGAAATATTTTTTTTATACCCAAAAAACAAAATTTTTTTTTTGGGGACCTAAAACTCTTTTGGTCCTAGAGTCCAAAGTTATGATCCGATCAAAGAAAAAATTTAGATTTGACCTAAAGTTAGATGTAGGAATAAGAAAAAAAATATCATTTAAATCGAAGATGTGTTGGAGCAAAATTCCCAAAAACTGTTCGATTCTCTCGCGAAAGCATAGTTAATATCTTACATACATATATGTATATAGCCGGCGCAATTACTATAGACGATTGTGCCTCTCACTTGCTCGCACCCTTACGAAGGTTAAAGCGTAAAGTTAAGAGCGCGCTCGTCTATAGTGAAAATTATTACTATATATATATACAGCCTGTTCCAGAACTCGCGTACCGAAATTTGAGGGTATATTAAAAACCCTCTGGAAAATATGAAAAAAATTTAAAAAAAATCCATCTTCAATACTAATTAAAAAGGAAGCTATTTAATCTGACCAATCCTGTTGCTGATGTTAAATTACCTAAAAATTAGTTTTCCCTACTTATTAGTAACTATGGTTGCATTTTAATGGTTGACTCGTGCATTGTTCAAGACTTTCAACTTTAGAATCTTTTTAGGTTATTATATTTTGACAAAACCGACAGAGGCTATCAAATATTCTATTTTTATAGGGTCACTCCATCCGGCGGTGGTTTTATGATACCCGTCTTAGACGGCAGTAACAAACTGCCGCTGCAACTCCATTCAGCGCGCTGAATGTAGTGTTTTTTTTTATTAGAAACTCAGATCTTTTAATTGATTTACTGGCTATAAATTCTTAATACAAATTAATAAAATAAAAATACAATAACTGAATTTTATTTATTTATTTCAAAGTAATGAACATAGGAAAATTTTTTATCGGTGTTCCGAAAAGAGAACATTCTAGCTAGAATGTAATTTTAAGATTGGTGCAGAGGGCAAGGAATTTTGGAAGTTTAAACTCAAACAGAAAAGTGGTTGGAGACACTTCGCGAAATGCAAAAACTGTTGATAATAAAGAAGCTGTCATTTAGACTTTTGAAGAATAATCTGGAACAAGCATTAGTATCGTGGCAAGAAATCTTGATATGTCTGTCCTGTGTTTAATGAACTCTAAAAGATGAAGAAACGCATTATTTTTAGCAAACTCGCGTTCAATGTATGAAGCATGATAAAGAATATGTTCAAAATGACCTCCACCAACTTGAACACATAAAGCAGCTCTTTTTAACAGACTTCTCCTAGCATTAATAATCATATTTGGAGTTACTGACTCAAGCGCTTCATGTATTCGGTCTCCTAGTTCTTCTACAGTGTCTGGCATATTTCTATACACTAAATTTTTTACATGGCCCCATAAAAAGAAGTCCATTGGAGATCAGGGGATCTAGGAGGCCACCTTCTGGGACCCCCACGGCCTATCCAACTGTTTGGAAAACTGATGTCGAGTTGGCTTCTTGCTATTTCTGAGAAATGCACTGGACAGCCATCATGTTGAAACCAGATGTTATCCACATTTGCCAACCTTTGAAGTGGGATGTCATCAATAAGATTTTCCATTTCATCCCTTAAGAAGTTAGTGTATGTTTCGCCATTCAATCTGCCAGGAAACTCATGGGGTCCAACCTAAAAACAAATATTTTAAGCATTTTATGGTGGTTTATTTCTCAAAATAACTTACTATAGCATCTCCCAATATTCCGGCCCAAATATTCAAGGAAAACCTTCGTTGGGGATTTCCTTGCCTGAAGGCATGGGGATTTTCCTGTCCCCAAACATGAGAATTCCTTGAATTAAAAAAACCATCTCTTTGAAACCCAGACTCATCCGTAAAAAGAATGCTTTTTACAAAGTTTTCATTTTCTTGATGTTTCTGCAACAGCCATGTGCAAAATTCGACTCGTAAAGGATAGTCCTCCGGTGTCAAGCATTGTACTCGAGTGTAATGAAAGAGATGCATTTTTTCATCTTTTAGAATTCGTTGAACAGAGGTCTTAGACATATCAAGATTTCTAGCCACGATACTAAGGCTTGTTTCAGGTTCTTCTTCAAAAGCCTGAATGACAGCTTCTTCATTATCAACAGTTCTTGCAGTTCGCGGAGCGCCTCCAATCTCTTTTTTTTCACGATAAAAATAAATGTCAAATCTAATGTTATAAATTAGATTTTTACTTAGACTCAGTAAGGACCTTGTGGACTATTTTACACTACAGAGTGTATTACTTAATTACTAATAAATTTTGATTTTTTGCGCTCAATCAAATTTTTTAATTGGTATGATTGGATTAATCTTGATTAATCTTAGCAGTTTTTTTTACAAAGTCAAGTCTATATCATAATGAAAGTATTGGTAAAGCAAGTTATTATAAAACCTATTGGACAACTTATGATAAAACATGTTTTATAATTATGAGATTTTAAAAAACATAATTAATTAGCTTGTAAAGAACCCCCTTCCCTCGCAGTTGCATGAAGTTGCAGCTGGTTCATATTAGCAGGGCCGGATTCAGGGGGGGTGCAGGGGGTACAGATTAACCGGGGCCCGGGCTCGAAGGGGGCCCGGCGACAGAAGTTTTTAATAAATAGTTTATTTATTTATACTCCCCCAGATCGATAAGGCGTCAAAATGAGCAAATAAGTAGATCTCGTTCCAAATGGGCAATAGAAAAAATTTCGCCGCGGCAGCGCTTAAGCCTTTTTGGATTTTTGTAAAAAATAATAGTGCACTGTTACTAGTGTTTTAAAATTTGTAAAAAAATTCGCCCGCGGCGCTAGGGCTAATTTACCTACGTATTTTTTTTAGTTCAAGCTTACAAAAGCTTAAAATTTGTAAAAAAATTGCCTGCGGCGCCAGAGCTATCAAAATTGAAAAAAATTTCGCCTGCGGCGCTAAGACTTTATTATTTTTTACATACTTAAGCTTGCTGAACTATGAAAATAAAACAGTCAGAATTAACATAATTTGGAAAATTTTTCGACTGCGGCGCTTAGTTAATGAATGGGGGCGCCGCTTCGGCCCTCAGTGCCTTAGCTGCAGGCCTGCATGGGACAATTATGTTTTGAAAAAATGGGGGCCCGAGTAAAAAGTTGCACCGGGGCCCGGGCTGGCTCTGTCCGGCCCTGCATATTAGGGTCACTTCATCTAGTCCTACTTCGTGCTTTTGTTCTTAGTCGTTTGTTTTGTTTTTTTGAACCAAACCAGACCAACATTAGACCAAATACAGAAGAACAAAGGAAAAAAACTGTCATATTATGGGCAATTTAGTCAATTAATTTATTGTTATGTAATTAATTACGTACATTTTGGTTGGAATTAAAAGTTAAATGATACTAAGAATAATTCTCATAAGTTAAAATTTCAAATTGATTGTTATTATTAATATTATTTATTAATATGCGAAACGCAACACGTATTTATGATATTTGAATTAATTAACTCATCATTGTGTCAAATTCCATACATCTACAAAATATTACGCCTTTCTAGAATATTTTCAGTGTTATTAGAATTGTTTTGTACAATATTTCAAATAAATCCATGTTAGTCCTTAGGTTTTCCCAAATCACTCCAGTTCTGATGAAAAAAGGTCAAAATTACGCATCTAACTTTAGAGAATCATGGGAATATAAATGCCATTTCACAAAATCTATTATTAGCAAATAATTCTAATTCTTTGCGAGTCTTCCACGATTCAAATGGATTCAAATCAAGCAGCAAGTTAATATGTATCTGCATTGATCCTCTTCCCCACATCGTCTACATAAGAAGCCCCCATTTTTAACACGATAAAGCAATTTAATTTTGTTTAGATGTCTGAGTCTGTCTATGTATCTATCTGTCTTTTTGTAAAGTAGTTAGTCATAGTCGTTTCGTAAATGTTCAAAAGTTCTCCCATCCTCCTGAATACACATAAAAATCCTACTTTCAAAATTATGTCTGACTCGTTGAAGCATTACCGGTGTTATTTCGTTAAATGCTTCAACGATTCTTTGACGCATATTTTCAGGAGTGGTGGGAGCTTGTCGGTAAACCCTGTCCTTTACAAATCCACACAAAAAAAAATCACACGGGGTTAAATCGGATGATCTTGCTGGCCAGGCAATTTGACCACCACGACCTATCCATGTATTATAAGTCTCATCCAAAAAAGTCCTCACCTCATGAAAAAAATGAGCAGGAGCCCCATCCTGCATAAAAATTATGTCATTTCGCAAATTTAGTGGTACGTCTTCTAAAAGTTCCGGTAATTCATCACGCAAAAAATTTAGGTACATATTCCCATTTAGATGCCCATTAAAAAAGTAAGGTCCAATAACCGAATCCCCCAGTACCCCTCCCCAAACATTTAAAGACCAAATCCGCTGGTTGTCAACATGCCTAACCCAATGCGGATTTTCAACAGACCAATAATGCATGTTATGCATGTTGACAACTCCATTGCTTTTAAATGTAGATTCGTCACTAAACAAAATTTTGGTAGAAAAGTCCTCGTCATCCCCTGTTAATTCCAAAAGTTCATCACAAAATCGAACCCTATTTTCAAAATCCCTCCCATGTAACTCTTGATTAAGACATAATTTATACGGATGTAATTTAGAATTTTTAATAACCCTACTAACTGATGTGCGTGTGCGATTATCCTTGTAGACGTGTGGGGATCATTGATAACTGCTTCTTGAATTATAGTTATAGTTTCAGGATCTTTGGTTACTGGACTTTCGCAAACTTTTTTTATGTCCCTCACTCCTCCAGTATCCAAAAATAAATTAACAATTCTTCGTACGCTAAAGTAACTAATACTATCATCGGGGAACTTTTCTACTATTCTTCTCGTTGTTTCTCTTAAATTTCGAGCACATTCTCCATAAGTTAAAATAATTTCTTTCTTTACTTCTAAAGTTATCATTTTGGCATTCAAAACTTGGTTTTATAAAAATCTTGCTTTGTTAATTTTTTGATTATAATGTAAAATTAAATTTGACATTTATTGTCATCATATACGACTTATTTAAAAAATTTAATTTCAAGGCATCCTACTCTTTTGCCATAGCGGGGTCATTCCATTATGCAATTGCCCTTTTTAGGTTTTATAAAATTAAGAATTTAAATCGAAAATTATTGTTTTTAGTGAAAAATACTATCATATG
>CAUEHQ010000426.1:0-26027 GCA_958510825.1 Brachypterus glaber
AAATTTGCGATTTTTTGACAAGTCAAACAACTTTTTTTCACTTCCGGTTTCACCGGAAATGACCTTAACTTTTGATTTTTAAATGGCACACCCTATATATTTTTACATATTTTGTCTTAGAAATCAATTCTGAATACAACCGCATGTCACTTGTCAGTTTTTGACAGGTCATTTCATTTTTTATTTAAATTTTCATTTTAAACCTAGAGTGCCTTGAATTGGCTTATTTGCTTAATTTTTGGTCTAGTTTCTTAAGAAAAATACTATTTTGATTTTTTTCCGAAAACTCTATTTTTGGTGCGCTCTTAAAAGTTTAAAAGTTACTTTTTGTAATTGCATTTGCATTCAGATTTAATAAGACAAAACAAAAACTGAGATGGCTTTGAAAAACAATTTTTAGAAATGTCATTTTTCAAGTTTTAGTTTTGACAGTTTTATAGTTCATACTCTGTTAGCGTTAAGACAAAACTTTCAAAATGTTTTTCAAAGCCATCTCAGTTTTTGTTTTGTCATATTAAATCTGAATGCAAATGCAATTACAAAAAGTGAATAGTAAAAATTAGTATTTTAAGGCCAAGTTCTTTAAAATAAACGATGCATGTGTAGTATTAAAATGTTCGCAAAAAAATTCTCTATCGTTTAAAAGTAATGAGCCACCCTCTTCCCATTAAAAAAAAATGACTTATGGGCAAAAGTGTAACTTTTAAACTTTTAAGAGCGCACCAAAAATAGAGTTTTCGGAAAAAAATCAAAATAGTATTTTTTTTAAGAAACTAGACCAAAAATTAAGCAAATAAGCCAATTCAAGGCACTCTAGGTTTAAAATGAAAATTTAAATAATAAATGACATGACCTGTCAAAAATTGACAAGTGACATATGGTTGTATTCAGAATTGATTTCTAAGACAAAATATGTAAAAATATATAGGGTGTCCCATTTAAAAATCGAAAGTTAAGGTCACTTCCGATGAAACTGGAAGTGAAAAAAAGTTGTCTGATATGAAAAAATCGCAAATTTTGTCTTATGCATGATCTCAAAATTTCATTTAGATATCTCAAAGTATAAAAAAGTTACGGGGGGTGAACCACCTTCCTGAAACACCCGGTATAGTCGGCCAAATATTATCTAGTTAAAAGTTTTTTTTTGTCCACCCTATTTAGCATTTTCAAGTGAAATATTGTCGCCAATTTTACATATCTGTGTCAAATACACAGGCGCACACGAAGGCGCACAAAAAAAAAGTTGTCTGTGCTGGAGTTGAGACCCACCTATTATGTATTTTGGGATGCTGAACGCGAATCTGCCATAAAAAAATTACTTCACGGCCTTATTTTTGGATACACTGAAAAAACTGTCAAATATGTTTAAAATCTCATATTATTTCAGTGTTATAAAAAAAAGAGCCCATGAAGTGGCTTTTTTATGACAGATTTGTGTTTAGCATCCCAAAATACATAAGAATAGGTCTCAACCTCAGCACAGAGAATTTTTTTTTGTGGGCCTATTAATCACATCACATCACATAATTTTATTCAAAAATCGCATATATTTAAAATTACTCCTTTATGAACGTTAGACTCTTCATATATTCAGGATTCTGCCACACCATGGCGCGCGATATCTTACGAGAGTAGGTAAAATGGGTAAAAAAATTACCTTAGGGTATTTTTTGGGGTGTAAATCATACACAAAGAACCTAAAATCCTTTAGACATTTAAATATTTGCTTCGCTAGAAATTGTTTCCCCTCGGGAATCCTACTGCAGGATATATTTGACTTTTTCTATAATGCGACATGCGCTAGATGCACGCCTTGCATATAGTGTCTTTATTTTAGATGCAATAAATTTCAGGAAATCTTAATAAAACTGCGCCATATATCATATATGAAAAAAATATATAAATATGTTTTTTTTCGTAAATTTTGTACTAAAAGTGAAACGTTTGCATTTTTAATATATTTGTAAAAAAATACTGCACTGCAAGTAACGGAAAAAGTTATTGAAAATTCATAAGAAGTACAACTTTGTGACAAGTCTTTGAAATTTGGTATAGTCAGGTATATTTATATATTTTTTTATATTTATATATGACCATACTATGCCAAATTTCAAAGACATGTCACAAATTGCTCGTTTTATGAATTTCCCCTAAGCTACTATGAAATAACGTAGGTACTTAATTTTAACTTTAAATATTTTACAAATTATATTTACCAACTTTTCATGTTGTTTGGCATTTAAGGGAAAGTTCAAGTATTACGTAACGCCCCGGTGGGGGTCATTTTGGAGTGTTACGCCCATGTTAATGGTATAGAAAAATAGCGTTACAGGAGGGGGGAGGGGTGGGGTTCCAAAATGATAAAAATTTGCGTTACGTAATACTTGAACGTTCCCTAAACAGTTTATAGATTATATCAAAATATCTCGCATAATTTATAAACGAAAAACAATAAATTTAGTACACAACATTCTAAGTAAAAAATAAAATATTACTATATTGTGAATAAAATATAAATATTGACAAGATTTCTAGGTATTTAATAAATCAGTTTCTATCTTGGGAGCTTGATAACTTATTACAATGGGTCATTATAATATAAAAATATACGTAGTAACCAGAAGCTAAATAAATCTGTTATTTTGTTGTCAGTGAAAAAAAAATGTTTTGACGCTATTCTATAATATTTTTTGCAACCTAAAAACTGATTTTTTTCTCCGACTGGTAGAAAAATAACAAAATATGTTTTGTTTTCTTTATTAAGAAAATAAAATATTTATTTCTAAAAGAATTCAGTTACATCTAGAGTAGAATCTGTACTTCAAAATACCTTTATTTATATAAACATTACATAAATAAAACAAAATGTAACGTTGTAAAACTAAAATAAAAATCTGTTCTATATTTTATGATTTTTGTATAATTCAGTTCGAAGCTTCGAAGCGTTAAAAAACATATTATTCGGCTTCATTTCTTATGGAGAATTCTAAAAAATAAAATATGAAAATGTTTATAGGAAATATATTGTATAGAAGGGAAAAAAGTTATCAAGTAACTGCCGTACAAACAGAGTTTGTCTTATATAATAATTTTTGAAAAAAGCGCGCAAAATCGAGGACTATTTTTTATATTTCGCTTAAAGTAATAATAATACACTGTCCAGTAAAATTATTATTAGATTCGCTTTCAGCAACCTCAAAAACCCCACATACACATACACATTTTCACCCCTCAGGGGGTGTAGTTGGATTTTTTTATTATCACGGTGTTTTTGAAATAGGTTCCGAAATTTTAAGTGATGATTCTACATCATAAAATATGTCTAAAAACGCGTCGTAAGGGAACTACGCCCCTTACAAAAAATTTACATAGAAAAAAGTTTGGGACAAAAAACTGATAAGCCCCCCCCGTTTCGTACACCCCTGGTTAAAGCAAGTACATAAAAATTACATACGAAGATGGACCTTATTAGGATTAGTTCACGTGCAAAACCTATATATGCTATATCTTAAAAGGGTTCCTGAGTTATTAAATAAAAACCGACTTTTATCCCCTTTCAATGAGGTGCAGCTCTCTTACGATGCATTTTTAGACATGTTTATATAAACTTTTTTTAATATTTTATGATGTAGAATCACACCTTAAAATTTTGGACCCTGTTTCAAATACACCGTGTATACCAATTTCACAAAAACTACCCCTCACTCCTTAGGGGATGGAAAAATTATCATCAAATTCAGTTTCGTCGTCCCCAAAAAACCCCCCATATACCAATTTTGACGAAAATATTGAAAGTATTTAAAAATATTTACCCCCTCACCCCCGTGGAGGTGGAGTTAGAAATGTTTTATTATTACATTCAATTTCAGCAACCTCAAAACCCCCATATAGCAATTTTCAAATGTTTGTGAAATATTATTGTATTTACCCCATTTGTCCCCCTTGGCCCACCCCAATGTTTACCAAAAACAATCCCGAGCGAGAACTTTTGGTAACATGCCTGAATGCCAAATTTTAAATCTATAGCTTAAAGCTTTCTTAAGTTATTGTGGGTAAAAGATTTTCCGAACAGAACGACCAATCGACCGACCGACCAATCGACCGAGCGACCTTTTTTTTGCTTAAAATTAATTTATATCGACATAAAACGTGACAAAACGCAAAAATACCCAAAAAAAATAGTTACAAAATTGTGAATATCTTAGTCTCAGATTTAGTTAAGACTTCTTAGAAGCCTTCAATTTTATCAAGTTTGACCTTAATATAGGGGGCTGTATTTAAAAAACTCAAAAGGCAGTTTATGAAATTTTTAAATTTAAGAGGCGGCTGCTTTTTACGAAAACCATATTGTTTTCTTAATTTTAAATTAGAGCTATTAAAAATGATTTATATAAAAACATTGTTAACCAAGTATTTTTTTAATAAATCCCAGTTATTGTGCGAGTCTTTCATGTTTTCCAAAGAATTTGAAAAACTACGAAGCTGATATGTTAATAATACCAAGATTTAATTTTGTTAGTGGATAAATATATTTTTTGCACGACCAAGACTAAAACCTAATTTTAAGCTTTCATTTTCGGGACTAAACTTGCCGTTTTTCTCCCAAGGGAATAAAAATCACGGCAACCTTGATAATATTAAAATATTATACTTACTATGTGCTTTGCTGGTTCAAAAATTACGTTTGGTGGTGATTTGTAATAAATTAGCTATTCAAACCAATTTATTTGATTTTAACAAAGAAAAACTTTAAAAATAACATTGTTATAACAATTTATACATAACTTAAAATTTATCATCTTCGTCCATTTTTTTGACGTTTGTGTCAACTATAATAAAAAACAATTGAAATCGCGATAGCCATGAAACTGACTTTTCGCAATTTACAGGCATCTTGATTAAATTACGAAAATAAAACAACCGATTTTAGACGCGTGGTTTTGAATTTTAATTTTATCTACCTACCTAAATTATGTTTGGTCCTGCAAAAAATAGTGTATATACCTCAGGACTAAACTTGGCTGTTTTAGTCCCTTGCATTTCTGTTTCCAAACACTAATGCAGCGGGACTAAAACAGCCAGTTTAGTCCCTTGGTATATAAATAACTATTTTATATATTCATATAAAAATAGTAGTAGTTCTACTTAGTAAGGGTTAAGTTAAGACTGAAAAGTAGATCTTTTTGATAACATCGCCGATACTAAACTTTTAAGTATATAACAAGGCCTTGTTAACCTTTAGTTTGGAATATTTGGAAGGCAGATTATTTCCTGCAGATAGGACAAATAACCGTTGTTAGGCATTGCATAAATTGCAGTTTTACCTGTACTCCAAACACAGGAGATAAGAAAGTGTCTCGGAGCACAATGTAGAAATTTCACTTGACTAAATTTATGGGATCGTAAAAATTTTAAGACTCTGTCGCTGGGGCGAACGAACACTTGTGTGCAGAATAGTAGAGTAGAAATGGTATTATTTTAATACGGGCAGCTTGTAAAATATTTATTAAGCTTTCTAAAAAGGGGAAATGGGAAATGTTTTTGAAAAGTTAATTTTAAAATTTTGATTTTTAATAAGGTTGCATTACTATAGGTTTTATAATTTTGTTTTACTGTCTTTTTTTATTGCTCAAAATGTAGACTTGAATAATTGAAATAAATTTTTATGGGCAGCTTTTAGTACTTTTTTAGTATTACAGAAAAGTAACAAATATGACCAAGACTAAATTATATACTCTACAGAGATAACTAATTTTATTTTATTATTCCATCAATCGTTTTCCTAATCATCGTACAGAGTGATATTGGTATCTAGTATCTAGCAATAGATGGCGCACAAGTCTACATCAATCTAATGCCTATATTCCTTTTACGAATTATGTCTAAAAACGTTTTCTTAACCAGCGAGCAGAGTTGACTCATGGTGCTGCAGAGGGCTAGCAGCCCGAAACTGTTAGTCTACCAATATCACGATTGATGGAATAATAAATTAATATTTTTATAATTTTTATAATAAAAAATTTCTGTTCTAACTAAAACAATAATGTTCTTTAATCTATACAGTGAAAAACTACACTCAAAGAAAAATCGTTGTAAAATCAAACAAAAGTCATATGATTTAAAAGAAAACCAATATGTTTTTGCTCCGACAGTGTTTTTTGTTAATTCAAAAAGATATTTTTTAATTTTATAAGCCATTGTAAAAATAAAAATGCTCAATGTAATTTGAAAAACGTTTCCTTTTAAATCAATTGTAAACTTTTAAATGAATTGATGGTTATTTTAAAAATAATTTTTTTAATATATTGATTTTTCCAACAATATAAAGGGAAATATTATAATTTTCTTAAGAAAACATTAAAATATGAAAGTAAGGGACAATACTTTTACTTTAAAGTTAAAAACGTTTTGGTGTAAAAATATTTTTTTAAATTAATTTTATTGATAACTAAAACGTAAAGTTTTTACTTTTAATATTTTAAACAGCAATTTTTTTAAATTAAAATAATTTATAATTGATTTTACAAGATGAGATTTTTCTGTGTGTATCAACCGATCAAAATAACTTACCTGAAGTTCGATAATAATTATTTGAAGAATCTGGTCCCAGGACATCCCTTAGGGATGTCTGATGGGGATTTTGTTCACACAATAATTTTTGGACATAATATTCATATAATAGTCAGGCGTCGGAGCCTACCCACCTTTTACTACTACTACTACTTCCTATATTATATGCATATTATGCATTTTTAATAATTATTGTAATCGTAAATCCCTAAGCATTTTGCATGTAGTACTCTTCTATAGTTTGTCACGGTAAAAAGAAAAATACTTTAGCCGGCCAGCCGTACAGGCGGAACGTTAGATTCTAAAAATAAAATAGGACAGTAAGCTATTTTTTATTCGATTGATTCTAAAAGAAACACTTTTTGTTCATGTTTTACGGGCGAAAAGTTGAACTTTGTAGCCCTAAGGCCAAAAAGTTTTTTTCGCCCGCTAACTAAAACTACACTCAGAAAAATCCCATCTTGTAAAATCAATAAGAAATTATTTTAATTTAAAAAAATTGCCTTTTAAAATATTAAAAGTAAAAACTTTACGTTTTATTTATGAATAATATTAATTTAAAAAAATAATTTTTACACCAAAAAGTTTTTCACTTTAAAGTAAAAGTATTGTCCTTTAATTTCTTATTTTAATGTTTTCTTAATAAAATTATAATATTTCCCTTTATATTGTTGAAAAATATCAATATATTAAAAGAATTCTTTTTAAAATAAACAGTTTTTGTATTTAAATCATTTACAAGTTTAAATTATTTAAAAGGAAACATTATTCAAATTACAATGAATATTTTTATTTTTACAATGGCTTATAAAATTAAAAAATATCTTTTTGAATTATCAAAAACCCCTGTCGGAGCAAAAACATATTGGTTTACTCTTAAATCATATGACTTTTGTTTGATTTTACAACGATTTTTCTCTCAGTGTAGTTATTTTTAAGCTTTTTAAAAGAAGATGCTTTACCTTTACTGTAATATTTATAAGAAATATGACCTTTAGGTCACTTTGGGTCTTAAACTAACTATTCTTTTTGACCAGATACATACAAAATAAAAAATTATTCTGTAACATAACCTCAAAATATATGTTAACTGATTAATCTGTATTCATCCACTAAAATAAATTAAAAATACAAAATTTCAATTGTAAAATCAATTTCAATTTTTATAATATTCATAAAACGGTTCAGAAGTATTAATATTTTCATGACATTTAATGTCAATTTTCTAAGTATTTTATTGTAATGAAAAATTTACTGTAAGAAGCAAATTTATTTTTGGAATGATGGTTGCGCATAGATAAGAAAAGAAGAAGCTGTAGACATGGAGGTGGATCGCAGAAGAAGAAATTTGAAAATTTATGGCGAAACTTAGAAAATGTCATTTGAATAATAAATTTTAAAATTAATGGAGAGCCCCTAACACAAGCCAAAAGCTTATTTGGGGCTCTCCATGCTTATGTATTACTTTGCAGAAATAAACTATAACTATATAACAGACAAATTTTAACAGATATTAATCACCAAGCTATAGCTTTTTTAATTTGGAAATTAAACCGCATGCAAAAGAAACGATTCAATTGTTTTTTCAGCGAATTGATTGGATATCAATTTGTCATGGATAACTAGATAAGTAATAAGAGTGTTTAAATAATTTATTATAATTAGTAACAATCGAATAAAAAATATACACGGGCAAAAAGTTAGATTTCGATTTCGTAGGTTTATTATCCTCAGGCCGGCCCCGTCGGCCGGCCCTCGGCTTCTAAAAACCTACTCCATCGAAAAACTTAACTTTTTGCCCGTGTATTATAAATAACTATTTTGGATACTGTTGAAATATAATTAAAAGTAAAGAGTTTATGAGACGAAAAGGACATGATACAAATATTCCTGAGCAAAATTAAAATAAACTCATTAAAAATGTATTCCCCGAAAAAGTGAAGTGAATTAACGACCAAAATAAACTTTTATACTGCAATAAAGTGAGGGGCTTTTTTATTCGTTACGTGAGCAATTAAAACAACACCAAGTCCTACAGGATTTCGTGAACCTCCCGTAGGAACTGAAACTTTAAAACCGCCACATCTGCCTCACTAAGCGAAAAAAGCACAATTAAATTGCAAACAAATATGAGAATTTTTTAAACATTTGGTGTTCAAAAGGCAGGACTCTAGTTTAACCAACAACGTTTTTAATAATTCTGCATAAAAAAAATGTTATACCGTATAGATAGACATACATCTACAAATGTTTTCCAAAAGAGTTGCAGTACATATAAAATCTAGTTGCCTCACAAAAAAAAATATATATATATTTTTGCACTTAGTCCAACCAGAATTATTAATAAAATTTAAGGTATAAGATAATTTAAAAACTAATAATTGAAATTGCATTATTCTTTATTTTTCTCAAATCCATTAGTTGTTAACTAATTTAAAAAAATATGGTTAAATAGTTATTACAAATAAACTCAATATACTGTATATTGAAAGGATTGGGGTAGTGGTCTACCCCGTCTGTACATGACAAGTCTACTAGCCAACTATTTGAGTTTGATTCTCACTCACGCCGATTTGACTTTTTCAGTTAATTAATAATTGAAATTTGGCGAAGGCGTAAGTGAAGCGGACACCCTATAAAAACTGGTTCGAAAGTCAGTATAAGCCGGTGTTTCCCTCTACTACTAACCCACACAAGTCCTGGACTTAGGGGATGCTTAATTAAGTAGAATAGTACGTGGTTAAACAAACAAAAAATAATAAATATACAATGTCAAAAAAAGCTCTTTTACTCTTGTACTCTTTGCTGTACATGAACATCTACAGAGATCGAGATATACCTAATTTAATGAGAGAATACGACTATGACGTCACAGCGTGTAAACTAAATAGCACTCTGCACATTTATTTCTTAAGACTTAATAAATGTTTTTTTTTAGACATATATGACATGTATACATTGTTATATATAAAAACTCTCGGTGTTCTAGAAGAACTTTTAAATGACATGACAACCATTTTTTTCTCTTTTTGGAATTTGTTATATGAGCTCTAATTTAAAAAAAAAATAAAAAAAAAAAAATATTAAACACTTGTTTGGTTTAAGTTATGACCTCTGACACCTGATCCAGAAAAGCTCATGAAAAACGCCGGATAGAACATTTTAAAATTGGAGACCCGGTAAAATAGCCCGTTTTTGGCATTGGATGGAACGTAAGATTTATATATTTTTTGAAAGAGTAGTGATAGGCAAACTCAACGGTGCCAAACTTAAACTTAAAAACAAAAAGGAACCCTTTTTAAAATGGTCCTAAGAATTTGTTCTTTTATAAGATTTCTTTTGCTTACTTTTATTAGATATAATATCTTATACCTTATACTCGCTTTCTTTTTACGATCAAAAGGTGTTTTTCTACCTAAACTTTTCTTCTGAATCCAAATATTGCGTCAAAATTACAAATTATTATATAGTTTTGTTGCAAAAAGCAGCTACTCATATTTTCTATGTTTAATCTTTCCAGATTTAATATTTTATGAATTTTAGTAAAATTTACATATACCTATTTTGATAAAAATTTGAATAAAATATGATTTTACACCTACTATATATTTGGTTGCTTTGGATTTGGTTTAAAAAGAGGTTAACTAAATTTTCTTTGCTGTTTCGTTTTACATCAAATAGGTTTTGTTTATTTTGATACAATTAAACTTCTTTCCGCAAATTTTTTCTTCTGAACCCACCTTAAAATACATTTTTTTTATAGAATTTATCAAAAAAAAAATATTTTATATAAATTTTCAAATAAAATAACCTATTTTAGCACAAAATTTTCGAAAAAAATTCTCAAAATTTTTTTTTCTTAAGACTGAATAATTTTATGATCGTTATTTGGGTACGGGAGAAAACATACAAAAAGGTTAAGTTATACCCATAGGAACAAAAAATATCCAATACAAAACTAAATAGCAAAGAAAATCCAATTAAACCATTTTTGCCCCAAATACTTTTCATATCTAGGAAGCGTAAGACTAGATTTGGACTTAAGGCAGAACTTTTTGTAAATTTACCAAAATACATAAAATATAAAATCTGGAAAGAGTAAACATAAAAAATACTAGTAGCTTCTTTATGCACCGAAACTATATAATATTTTGTAATTTTATCGCAAGATTTGGAATCAGAAGAAAAATTTAGATGGGAAACCACGTTTTGATCGTAAAAAAGTAGCAAGTGTGAGATATTATAAAAAGTAAGCAAAAAATCTGATAAAAAAACAATTTTTAGCACCATTTTAAAAATAGTTTCCTTCTGTTTTTAAGTTTAAGTTCACCTATCATTACACTTTCAAAAAATATATAAATATTACGTTCCATCCAAAATGACAAAAATGGGCTATTTTACCGGGTCTCCAAAGGAGACTTAAAGGAGACTTAAAAAAGAAGTTTTTACCCTTGAGTCGCACGATATTTTTATAGCAATTACGGCATTTCTACTTATTAGTGCAGTAAACCCCTTTACGCTTACTGGTAATGCGGTAATAAAAATCTGTCTAATCAAAATGTAACATATACCAAGCAAGGTAGCCAAACGCGAGTACATAAAAGGATAAAGCCGGAGCCAAATGAGACGCTAATAAAATTTACTAATGTGAATATATGAGTTTAACTGTCATTCTGTAAAGGGGTAATTCCACGGTAGTGATGCAATAGCGGGTGTCTCAGCAGAGTCGTTTTTTTGTTGTTATTATTAAAGCTATCGGAATACAATTTATTTCAGTCAATATCCATACACCGAAGTTGTTGTTGTTGTTTGTTTTTAACCTCGTACTATTCTACTTAATTAAGCATCCCCTAAGTGCAGGACTTGTGTGGGCTAGTAGTAGAGGGAACCACCGGCTTTAATTGACTTTCGAACCAATATATCTAGGGAGTACGCCTTCGCCAAATTTCAATTATTAATTAACTGAAAAAGGCAATCGGCGCCAGTGAGGTTTGAACTCACGATCATTAGATCACTGTCAGGCTATATCGATGCCATTGATCACTGAGCTAAATCTCCCAAGTGTGCTTAAACAAAAGTTTTCTACTGGCTTTTGTTTAAGCACACTTTTTTGACACCATTTTTATATGCAATTTACTAAATTTTAAAAGATATATCTATTTATTGCTTTCCCGTTTTGAAAACATTTTCAAAATTTCGGAAAGCCTTGTAGGTATTCGTGCAAAAATTTTCAATTTTTTTTTGCGATTTTCTAAATCCACCCCCTGAGGAGTGGGGGTAGTTTTCGTGAAAATTGTTATATTGGGGTTTTTGAGGTTGCTGAAATTGAATCTGATTATAAATAAAATCTAACTTCACCCCCAAAGGGGCGCGAGGTAGTTTTCGTGAAAATTGGTATATTGGGGTTTTTCAGGTTGCTGAAAATAAACACGGAAAAAAAAATTATAGCTAGGAGCGCTATAACACACATACCAAGCAAATTATAATCGCTTATTATATAAATGCAAGGCTTTCTCTTACAATTATGGCAGTCAGTGTAAAAATTTATATGAAATACTTTAATTGTTTAGTGAATAATAAAATATAACAAATAGTATGGCATTTATAGCTTAAATAGATTTAATTATTGTCCGTGCTAATATTTTTTATAATATAATAAAATTTCTGTAAATTTATAATAGTGCCTGTAATAAATATAATCGTGTCTGTAATATATATAATTGTTTCCAATTTATTTTTAACATTATTAGTTATTGTGTCCCTTATAATCTATAGCTTAAATCACTATAATTTGCCACTGTTACCAAATATCTTATAATGTATAGCGCAGAGCCCACTAATTTCTTTCCGTGAATCTGGCAATAAAAAAAATCTTACTTCACCCCCTGAGGTCGCTAAAACTGAATCTTTCAACAAAATTTTTCTAATTTCACCTTCTGAGGGGTGGGGGGTAGTTTTTGTGAAAATTGGTGTATTGGGGTTTTTAAGGTTGCTGAAAGAGAATCTCATAACAAAAAAGTTCTAACTACACCCCTAAGGAGCGGGGCGTAGTTTTCGTGAAAATTGGTATATTTTTAAGGTTGCTAGAAGTAAATCTAATAATAAAAAATCCATTTTACGCGCGAATGTGTAAAATAGGGAAGCTCTTTTACTGGGGAGTGTATTTTTTTATTAAAAGCCCAAAATTTGTGTGTTAGCATCTGTGGTTGAGGGTTTAAGTAACCAAACTATTTCCTTGATATTATATATACTGTATATTTTTAATTTAAACACTTTAATCTGACTAAAGTTTATATCAGCCTCTTTTGATACTTATGATACTTTTACGTTAGCTATAGGTTTAAATTGTTTGATGTTTCCTAATCCTAAAGCCATTTTACCCAAGTTATTTTTTTTTAATTTTGACAATTTATAAGACATTTATTCAAACAATTATAATTTTGATATTTATTTTGCAAAACGATTAACTGCTATTAAAATAAGTGATATTCATAGAGTTCTTGATAAAAAAATATTTAAATATCTGGTTTTTAAAGAAACGAATTAAAAAATAATTTAATATTATAGTTGTATTAATGGTGCATGTCGCTTTTAAAACAACTTTACACTATAATATTTCATTAACGCTTTACCACAGATACTTAAATTTTGGACCAAATATTTACAAAATGGCAAAAAAATGTGGTTAAAGTATCTATGTCAAAGCATTCTTGAAATATCTTAGTGCAATTTTGTTTTGACCTGCACCATTTACCTATACAGGTATACCCGTAACTACGGATTTACCCCAATACCATTCTGTAGAGAGTGTTTTTCTAACATGCGTCATCCTATTACGGAATTGTATTTTCAAGTTTTGCATACACTGGAAAATTACCTTCGCTAATTAATATTTATAGAGTTTTAGAACTCGTTTGGAACCCATTTTTGTGTGGAGTTTGCAGTTTAGTTTATAAAATTTACTCAATTTCCGCATGTTTCAAATTGCAGTGCAGGTACATATTTTTTATTTAATAGTCTAAACTCATCTTTTTATTCATTAAAAAGTCGGTTTAAAAGTAACTAGAAATCAGAAAGATGGTGGTGCAGTTGGATTGGTAAAAAATAAAGTATTATATCAACACTATGTTTTCTCTTTAAAATCTTCTGAGATGTGGATATCACGCGCTGTAATTTATCGATCGGTCGTTCGGTCGATCGGTCGATCGGTCTGTCCGGGAAATCTTGTGGACACGATAACTTAAGAACGCTTTAAGCTAGAGACTCGAAATTTATGCAGGCATGTTACCAAAAGTTCTAGCTCGGGATTGTTTTGGTGAACATTGGGGGCAAATGGGGGAAAAATATTTTTTTTTTTAGAAAAATTTGAAAATTGCTATACCGGGTGACAAGCTATATCTCCGTTATTTGAAAAGATAGAATTTTTTGCAAAAAACAGATCCGTTGAAGTTTTTATTCAAGTATACAAAACCACCCCTTGCTTACCCACCCCCTTAAAACCACCCCCAACTTTTGTTTTTTAAATTGCATCCTCCCATTTTTATCAAAGCATATGAAAGTACATTTCATTCTGAATTTAACCATGTATTATGTGGTATCTTATCATTTAAGGGGCTCCAAATAACAATTATTATTTATTAATAATAGGGTGGTATTTAGAACAAAGTTGCAGGTGGTTCCAGGAGAGTGGGTTATTAAGGGAGGGTTTTGGATACATTAATCAGTTCTCTTTTAACTTGTTTTTGGAAAAAAAATGATAAAAAATATTGCTTGTGATCTGATGGGTTTGTAATTTGGAACCCCTTAAAAAAATAAGATATCACTTATAATACATGGTTAAATTTAGAATAAATGTGCTTTCATATTCTTTAGTAAAAATAGGGGGGTGCTATTTAAAAAACAAAAGTTGGGGGTGGTTCCAAGGGGGTGGGTAAGTAAGGGGTAGTTTTGCATAAGTCAGCAAATTCTACTTTGACTCGCATTTACTTTTGTTTTTTCGATTTTTTTTATCTTTTTAAACAACGTAGATATAGCCCGTTTAAAACCTGGTGGGACAATATTATTAATAAATAATAGTTGTTATTTAGTGCCCCTTTAAGAAATAAGATACTACTTATAATACATGGTTGAATTAAGAATAACATTTACTTTCATATTCTTTGATAAAAATGGGGGGGTGCTATTTGAAAAACAGAAGTTGGGGTAGTTTTAAGGGGGTGGCTAAGCAAGGGGTGGTTTTGAAGACGTCAGTAAAAACTTCAATGGCTCCCATTTAACGCTGTTTTTTGCAAAAAATTCTATCTTTTAAAATAACGGAGATATAGCTTGTCAAGAACCTGGTGGGACACCAGGTATAGGGTTTTGAGAGGGTGGTGCAAATTATTAAAATTATTATTTATGCAAATATTTGTGATACAGTGTTACTTTTAGTATTCAAAAATTCCATTTTTATGAGATCTACACTATATTAATATATTCTGTACTACAGAATCTGTAGAGCATACGTCTACTGTAATATACAGTACTCGGCGAATTTCCAGTACTCGCATGGGCGCCGCGTCGACTCTTGACGCGTTGACGTGAGGTTTTAAATATTTACATTTTTATTTCTTTTTATCTTGATTTTTTTAATGATTCCATTTAAATGAGTCAGGTGGGAAAAAAGTTATCGATAAATAAAAATTAAAAACTTTCGTATTCTTAAAAGATAAAAATCGAATGTCGGTTTTTTCTTTGAAAAAAAACGATATTTATAAATATGTTTCGATTAAGAGACCTTTATAAAAATTTCCCTCATAATTTGGCAAAATTATTCCGTAAGCCTATGTTTCATGTTTATTTTTAACGTTGATGATAACTGAGTTTACGCCGACTATTGGTAATATACAAAAGTATCTAGATATATATTATACAAAGCGCGTTACATGTGAAAATATTGTATGAGAGTAGACATGTAATTTCAGATTCTTGACAATAGTGAAATTTATTTTCCATTCAAAATACTATTTGACAATTTATTCATAAATGTAAATGCTTTTTAATTTAAGGTGAATATTTGTAGGTTATTTTTTTATCGACTGCGCCAAGAAGATTGTATACACAGGCCTTCGACGAAAAACTTGTCTTGGATTTAAAACCTCATTTTAATAGATTTTAGGATGTTAAATACTAAAAAATATTTGAAAAAATCTGTGTCGGTTCTTCCAAAATTACTATTATTTTTTTTTCAGGCATTTAAATCATTTTAAATACAGATAGTCGGCCTTTGACGTGTTTTTTTTTTGTTATAAATTTTGTATTTATTTATCTCCACTACTTAACTCCCTTAATTCAAGGGCTTTTAATAAGATAGCTTTAATTAAAATTATGAGTCACAAATTGTTTATTTTAAGAAACTTAATTTTAATTTAAAAAATGTATTTGTGACCAGTTATATTATCAGATGCCTGGGGTAAATTTATTTTAAAAGATTTTCTCCAAAAACGCAAAATAAAGATAAAAAAATATAGGTTGTAGCCTTTTTACCTAAATCCTTTCAGTTTATTAATAGTAAACTTATATCGGAAAGAAGTGGGACGCAAAAAAAACCTGTAACCGGATTTGTAATTTTTTCAGTGATGTAAATTAAGTTTTTTTTTAATTTAAATTAAAAAAAAATCGAAAAATATATTTTTCAGGAAAAACTTGAAAAAAACTTTTCTAGCAGACGGACGCACAGAAGGATATTTTCAAAGTTTCCTATTTTTTCATGAAACACATTTGTATCCAAGAATTTTTTGTCTAGGACGTTTTTTGTCGATTTTGGGAAATTCGAAACTACCTTATGCGCTGTGAATAATAACAAAATAGTCAAAATTTCAGCAGTTATCTGCACATTTTCTGAAGAAAATAAGTGCGGTGAAACCGTACCGTTTTCAGTTTATTTACTTATCTGGCGAAGTTTTAATTGTGTTCCTCTAAAAATGTAACTGAGCCAAAAAATCTACTTTTAATCTCGGTTTCATTTTTTTGTACCTAATTTTAAACAGGTATATCAAATTAAATCTTTTGCAAGCCTTAATGTAGAGTAGGGTGGAGCTATTTTTTTTTCGCCCAATCATATAGCACTATGTACCAAAAGTTGCCTTTATCGTTTTGATTCCCCGCGAGGGCCTTGAAATTAATCAGTATTTAAGAAATATTTTTTTTACAAAAATTTGAAAATTGCATTATAGGGGTTTTTGAGGTTGCTGGAATCCCCACTACCTCGGCCTGAGGGGATAAATTTGTATATAGGGGATTTTGAGGTTGCTAAAACTGAATCTTGAAATATTTTTTTTCTAAATCCACCCCCTTAGGGGGTTGATTTTTTTGAAAATTGATATATTGGGCTCTTGAGGTTGTTAAAAGTGAATTTGATAATAAAATGGAAAATTGAAAGCTTTTTTACTGGGCAGTGTATTTTACAGGGTTTTTACAATAAGTATAAGAGCATTGCTGCATAAAAATCATTATTTTCCATTTTTTTAAATTTCTCATCAATTTCAAAGCTACCGCGGGGAATCAAGACGACTTCCAAAAAATCTTGAAAAAAATACAGGTTATGTGGTATAATTTAGGCAACTTTTGGTACATAGTGCTATTTAATTGGGCAAAAAAAATTCACTCCACCCTACTGTGGAGTCTCTGCTTTAAATTATTTGTGTCTAAGCTACTCTTTATTTATGGATGTTTCCTTCCTAGGTGGCAATCCCATTGTGATCTGTTTACCGGCCTCCGACTTGTCCCCTGAGCTCGCACGTCTGTTGATTACAGACGTACATTCACCGAAATCACCTACGTTTGGTCTGGTAAGGGGGTTGCAGCCGGTTGTCCGGTTAAATTATCTTGGGGAGATTTAAATTTATTGGGCAATAGGGACTATGGAAAAATAAAAAGTTCACAATTATAATAGCATGCTTAATTAACGCAGTACGCGGTGCTTAACACTTTCACTGCTACCTTATAATCTGGTTGCACAGCCAGGTGCTAAGGTATTTTTTGTATATAAAGATCATGCACTTACATGTCGGCCGAAGCCGACATGCGCACCCGGTAACAGCCGCATATGTCTATAAATAGAGTCTGGAATATAATATGCTACGCCACATGCTGACACACGCGCATTTACCTTCCTACAACGCTGCTTTGAAACTGATGCCTGGCTCCTATGGGAGTCGTGCGCGCTGTGCCAAGGACGGGGCCGACTCTCAAAAGAGTCATCCGCAGCGAAAGTGTTAAAGAGTATTATAGAATGGTTTTTAAATCAAAACCTTTAAAAATTACCCGACATTAAATTTTTTGATATACAAAGGATTTATGGTTCGCCGTTGTTCACTTCTAGTTCGGATTGGAAAAACACTCAGTTCTCTTGTACAATTTATAATGTAAACATCATTTTAAAACCAAATAAACAAGGTGACGTGACCCTTTTTTGCGATTAATAAACGTTTCGCCCAATAGATTAATTTATTTTTGGTTTTAATAAATATATTAACATTATAAATAAGCAAATTATACAAAAAAAAATTGGGTGTTTTCCAAAGTCAAACTAAAAGTGAATAACGGCAAACCGTGGATTGTTATCAAATTCTGAACAACTTTCAAAAAATTATTAAAAAAAATGAAAAGTACGATAAACTTCAAATTACTCTTTGTAGTAGCTTTGGTACCCTGTCTAAATTTTATTTTTAACTGTTTATTTATTTGTTTAACTAATATTTTATTTATGTTAGTGTGAGTTACAATAACTAACCTTTGGCTTTAATTCCCTGTTTGAAAACAACGAAAATCCATCGTCGAAACGTCACAGCTAAATTAGATAACAATTGTTGTCAAATCCAAAGACCTATTTCCCAAAAATAAAAAATTAAAACAGAATGTGGTGTCAAATATCTTTATAAAAGTTTTGTATTATAATAATTATTATTATAATGAGAATGAATAAGTAGTAGCATAAAAAAAATTGTAACGTATTTTATAGTAAAAAAATATAATTAAGAAACTTTTTCTAAAAAGTGATTTAAACTATAATTTAAAGACTTTATTGTTATTTTTATTGTTAAAATTACACTTTTTTTTGTTGGTTAGTAATAAATAAAAATAATGTATTTATTTGAAATTTAGACATTATTTGGTTAGTTATTTGTTAAACAAAACTGTATAGAATGATTATATAGTAATTATTTTGGTTTCTTGGATATAATTTTTAAATTTTTATGATTTATTTAACTATATTGTCACATTTATTTAAATTAATCTCCCCAACTAAATATTTCTGCCATATGTGATGTTCGTGAGATTTCCCAAAGGAACATCAGTGTTTTCTATATTTGGGTACAATCATTAACCATTCCTTCGTCCCTGGAGTCAAATTGGATGTCAGGTTTGGGACAATGTTGGGCTAATGGGAATATGTTGTCTCTTTAAATGAACAGTGTAGTAAAAATAAGAGTAGGTACCTAGAAAGCTTTCCCTTTTAAAGTTTTTAAAAATTTGAGAAAACATTGTTTTTACATAAAAGGAAAAAAAGTATTTCATCAAAGAAAAATTATTATTTACTTAAACTACACCTTTATTACATTAAATGTCAACATCATTTCGTTAAATAATAGTTGAGTTATAAGGACAGAATTTTTAATTTTAAACAAAATTATAAAAATATTAATTTATTATTTCATCAATCTATTTTCTAATTATAATCATCGTACAGAGTGTTATTGGTAGACTGAAAGTTTTGGGCTGCTGGCCCTCTTCAGAGATAACTCTTGGTACTGAAGAGGGCCAGCAGCCCAAAACTGTCAGTCTACCAGTATCACTCTGTACGATTATTAGAAAACAGATTGATGAAATAATAAATTAATATTTTTGTTTCTTTTATGATATGAGCACCCACTATGGGATGGGATTTTTCGAAATTCAAACCTTAAGAGGGTGAAACTGGGGTGGAAAGGTTTTTTAAAAAGTGTGCGTATCTCAGAGGCCCCTTAATCTAGAATCTTCATATATGGCAAAAATGTTATTTATCGAAATCGAAAAGATAGGTGTTTTAGGATTTTTCGATATTCGACCCACAAGGTGGTAAAAATCGTGATATTTAAGTCGTAAGGGATAAATTATTTAAATATCTCTTTTTTGAAAAGTGTGCGTATTTTGAAGACCTGTTAATCTAGAATCTCAATATTTGGCAAAAATATTCTTTATTGAAATCGAAAAGATACGTGTTCCAGAAATTTTCGATATTCGACCTCAAGGTGGTAAAAATCGTCATATTTGTCGTAAGTGGTAAATTATGTAAATATTTTTTTGTTTTAAAGTATGAGTATCTCAAACACCTTTTAATCTAGAATCTCAATATTTGTCAAAAATATTCTTTAGCGAATTTGAAAAGGTACGTGTTTCAGGATTTTCGATATTCGACTCCTGAGGTGGCCAAAATCGTGATATTAAGTCGTACGTGTGCGTACCTCTTAATCTCTAATCACGATATTTGGCAAAAATATTTTTTATTAAAATCAAAATGATACGTGTTTCAGGATTTTTCTATATTCGACCCCTAAGGTGGTAAAAATCGCCATATTTAAGTCATAAGGGATAAATTATTTAAATATTAGACCTTTTTTAAAGTGTACGTTTCTCAGCGAACTCCTAATCTAGATTCTCGATATTTGTCAAAAATATTCTTTACGAAAATCTAAAAGAAATGTGTTTCAGGAATTTTCGATCTTCGAAAGTTGTAAATTATTTAAAGATTGACCTTTTTTGAAAAACGAGCGTATGTCAGAGATCTTTTAATCTAAAATCTCTATATTTGGCAACAATATTCTATATCGAAATTGCAAATATACGTGTTTCAGGATTTTTCCATATATAGTAGTAAAAATTTTGATATTTAAGTCGTAAGTGGTCAATTATCTAAATATTAACAATGTTTGAAAAGTGTACGTAGATACCTCTGATTCTAGATTCTCGATATTTGGCATCTTAAGTATACATAAGTATATTAAAACATATATTTATCAAAAATCTTGCCTTACATAGTAGTAATATATGAATAAACACAAGTTTTTGGACTTTATATGAATAAAACACAGGTTTTTGGACTTTTTATTGACTTGAGCTTAAAAAACAATATGTTTGACAGGTTTAAAATTTTTAATTTGGTTTAAATATTTACTATACCTCTTAATCTAGAATCTCGATATTTGGCAAATATATTTTTTATCAAAATCTAAAATATACGTGTTTCAGGAATTTTTGATATTCGACCCCTAAGGTGGTAAAAATCGCGATATAAAATGATCAATTTGTTGAGGTTAAAGCATATTCTCCAACCAGAGTAATACATTTACGTAGATGCGTTTTTAATACGTCCAAGTTAGACTCTATCTTCATAAGAAGTGCAACGCACGGGTTTCGGCTAGTAAAATATATATTTTGAAAATCTTTTTCATCAGATTTTTTTAACAGTTTTAAATAGGTATTAGTTTTTCAGAAAAAAAAAACTATTTTTATATTTCCTTCCCTTATGTGACACTTTTTGTCACTCGACCTCTAACCGCCTCTTCCCCTAGAGCGGTGACCTAGGGAACGTTCAAGTATTACTTAACGCTCCTAGGGGGGGTGGGGGTCATTTTGGAGTGTTACGCCCATGTTAATGGTATAGGAAAATAGCGTTACATGGGGGGCTGGGGGTCCAAAATGATCAAAATTTGCGTTACGTAATACTTAAACGTTCCCCTAACTGTTAAACAGACCCTATAAATAAATATGTATAAACCAATGCGAAAGTGATTTTTAAAAGGAAAAAATAATTTATTGTCAGTTTATTCCCCATATATTCTCGTTTCAAGGAAATCAAAACCATAACTTCCAATAGTGAAATATCTCAATATAAGGGTCCAGCTAATGCTATCTGGAGATCTGAATATTCGTATACTCAGCGGACTAACGGGCCCCTGTGTGCCCATAAAACCTGGAAAATATGGTGGCAGCGGTACCAATAAACTGCATAGAGGCATCTTCGAGGCTATTTCTAACTCCCGGTGGATGAAAGTTAATATTTACATATCGTTTCTCTACAGGGTTGATCAAAAAAGTCGGTAATCACCTGATTAACTTTTAAAAAAAACGCTTGGACAGGTCGATTTTTATTTTAAAATTTGCAAATTTTGGTTTAAAAAAGTTATCAAGATTTTCACCCTTGCACCCTCCCATCATAACTTTTTTTTTCAAATAGCAACCTACCCCTTGTAATACATTGTTGAAAAGGTTATTCGATAAGCTTAATGGTATATGATAAAGCCTTATTTGGCAAAGGGCTTATAAAAAAATGGGCGCCTATTATAGGGGGTGAAAACTGTAATAACATTTGGTTTAAACTAAAATTTGCAAAATTAAAAATAAAAATTGAACTGTCTGAGCATTTTTTTTCTTTAACTTAAAAAAAATGCTCAGACAGGTCGAGCTTTAGTTTTAATTTTGCAAAATTAAAAACAAAAATCGACCTGTCCGAGCGTTTTTTTTAAAAGACTTATAACTGAAAAGTTAATCGGGCGATTTCAGACTTAATGCACGCACTGTATGCCTTAAAACTTTAAAAAGTAAAGTAAGAATAATTTTTTTAATAAAATTGGATTTTAAAATATACTTGTGTCCATCTGAGAATGCGACTCTGATGTCACAGCGCATAAATTAAAAAGCACTCTGTAGTGTAACTAAAACTTATTTATTAAGACTTAATATATAATTGTTATATAGAAAATGTATATAAACAAAAATCATTTATTACATCTTAAGAAATAAGTTTCAGTTACCCTACAGAGTAATATTTAGTGTACGTGCTGTGACGTCAGACTTGCATTCTCAGATTGACACGAGTATAGCTTTTATATTATCCAAGAAAGCTTTAATCCAAAATTCTATATTTACCCAATTTATTTTCCACAAAAGAAGTCCTGCACTGACAACGTTTTTGTTTTTCCGTTTGTCGACGTTTTGTGTGAAATAAAATTAGATTTCTCCGACAAAAAAATGTCTGTCCGTCTGGCCATCTGTTGGTCTCGCCGGAAAAATTTGTAACCACGATAACCAAAAATTTGGACCAGTTTTTGGCTGGGAAATAAATCAATATATTTTTTTTTATTTTATATATTTTTTTTATAATAAAAAAAATTGAATAAAAAAAAATATTTCTCATATTTTATAGTCTTTTTTGTTCTTATATGAAAAAACGATTTTTGAAAAAAAAAACTTGAAAATTAAATATTTTTTTATTATCGGAAAACACTTTGTTACATTATCTGTTAAAATGTTAAACCTACTTTATGATCCACCCTGTATACCTACTATTCGGCCAATTTGATGATGAATAACTAACCCCATTTGAAAAAGGCCTTTTGGGTAAATTTATGCTTGAAATTTGTGAAATATTTGAAATTCTATTACTCCCTGGCTTGCTTTCTTACGATTTGAGTTCTTATAAAAATATCTTTACGCGTTTTACTTTCTCCCGAGCTTTCTTTGAAAGAAAAAGTTTGTGGTATACCTACAATTTTCAATATATACAGAAATTTGTAAAAATTCATCTTTACAAAATTTTGCAATATTGCACGGTGTCGGGTTTCCTACAGGTTCCTTTTCTTAATTACTTAAATTTGTAGAAATTTTTAGCTGTAACAATCTTTACTGAAATTCAATAATAAGAACTAAAAATATATTTTCCTACGAGCGTGCGGAAAGATCACTCTTTCCGCACGCATATGGTGGTGAAAAGAAAGCCTTTTCCGCACGCATAAATATTGTTTAATTTCTTAATTGCGTAGTATTATTCTTGCTATATTCATAATATTATAAAACTGTTTTTATTTTTTTACCTGTTAATTGATTTTCTTATTGAAAAATTATAAAAATAAGATTTATTTCGATTTATTTGATAAAATATAAAAGATATTTTATTTTAACCCTGCTCGTAGGAAAAGTATTGTTCCTAACGCATGCGTAAAGAGGCTTTTCTGCACTTGTTAGGAAAATATCTATTTTGTGTACTCAAAAGTAACTTTATACAATATAATATATTATAATACATTTTTATAAAGAACTTTCACTTTCGGGTTTAGACCGTGTTAATGGATTTTCACTTTCCGACGTTTCGTCTCTTACTACAATTCCCAACATAAATCTATACGGTTTACGATGGAAATTGAGAACAACGGATCACTTCCCTTTTTGGACGTTTTGGTTTACAAAACGGAAAATGGCTCAATAGGACACTCGGTATACAGGAAGAAAACTCACACTGACAGATACCTAAACGCATTTTCACATCACCATCCCTCTCAAAAACGCTCGGTAGTTAATTCACTTGTTCATAGGGCTTTCATGATTTCAGACAAGAATTCCCTAGACACAGAACTCCTTAAACTAACCAAAGCCTTGACCATGAACGGTTATACCAAAAAAGACATTAATAAGACCATATACAAATACAGAAATCCCAGACCCAAACAACAGGACAATAGTGACAATGACAGACAGACACAAGTTATACTTCCCTATGTAAGCGGTATCACGGATAAAATAGGTAAACTTTTGAAGAAGTCAAATATTAAGCCTATATTTCGGTCCAACCAAAAATTAGGTCAATGTTTGACTTCAACAAAAGACAAAATACCCCTGAGTTCAGAAGGCGTATATAAAATACCCTGCTCCTGTGGTACGGTTTACATAGGTGAAACTAAGAGAAAAATTTCTACAAGACTTCAAGAGCATGAGCGCAATATAAGAAAGAAACAAATTTCCTTATCGGCAGTAGCCGAACATGTACATGAAACAGGTCATAAAATCAATTTGTCTGAAACAAAACAAATATTAACAGAAAACAGAAAAATGCCAAGGAAGATACGGGAATCGATAGAAATCATCAAGCATCCTAACAATATCAATCGGGACACTGGTTACCACTTACCTGCAATATGGAAGTCTTTGATAGGAAAAACCTCGTCACGGGTGAATAACCACAACTCGTCATAAATAGTGACACAAGTTGATTCGAAACTTAGTTTCAGATTAATCCCTGAAGATGTCTCTAGTAGTAAGAGACGAAACGTCGGAAAGTGAAAATCCATTAACACGGTCTAAACCCGAAAGTGAAAGTTCTTTATATCTTAATGGCCGTGAAAGCTTAAAATCTAAAATACATTTTTATACAATATAATATATTATAATACATTTTTCGAGAGAATTATTATCTACAGTAAAATATAAAAGGTTACTGTAGCTGTTATTATTATTATAAAAAAATATCTGTTAAATTTTTTACACTACAAAACGAAATAGAAAATTGGGTAAAAAATACTTTAAGTAAATATAAAATTGTTTAAAAATATATGTTATAATTTTTCAATGCTGTAATTTAATATTAAATGTAAACAAATGTATATTTAATATAAAAATTTATACATAACTTTTCATGTTGTACGAAGGCGTAGAAGGGACATAATAATTACTTTTTTAAATAAGATTTAATTCTGTAATACTAACTCAGAGTAAATATTTAATTCGTTGTTACTAACACCGAATTAAATGTTTTTTCTGCGATAATATTGCAGAATAAATTCATTTTCTTTGTTTTAGTAACACAGAATTAAAGAAAGATTTAATTCTGTGATACTAATACAGAATTAAATATTTTTTCTGTGCTGAGATCTATTTATTTCTGTGTTAGTAACACAGCGAAAATGATTTAATTCTGTGATAGAAACACAGAAATAAATAATTTTCTCTCTGTAACTATCACAGAATTAAATCATTTTCGCTGTGTTACTAACACAGAGAAAATGATTTATTTCTGTGTTAGTAACACAGCGAAAATTATTTAATTCTGTGATAGTAACACAGAGAAAAAGATTTATTTCTGTGTTATTAACACAGCGAAAATATTTAATTCTGTATTAGTATTAGAGAATAAATAGAAAATTATTTATTTCTGTGAAAGTAACACAGAGAAAATATTTAATTCTGTCTTAGTATCACAGAATTAAATCTTTCTTTAATTCTATGTTACTCAGACAGAGAAAATTAATTTATTCTGCAATATTATCGCAGAAAAAACATTTAATTAGGTGTTAGTAACAACGAATTAAATATTTACTCTGTGTTAGTATTACGGAATTAAATCTCATTTAAAAAAGTAATTATTATGTCCCTTCTATGCCTTCGTAATGTTGTATAGAAGATTTTTATATTGTTGATTAAAAATTGATACAAACCTGCAAACATTTTTTTCATAAAAAACAAAATATATAAATATAAAAATTTAAACATTTAAACGAATAAAAGATTTTTAGGTACGGGAATTTCAAAAATAAAAATATAACCAATAAATATTTTCCATTCGTCACAATAAAATGTAAAATTATTAATTAAGCACTTTATTGTTT
>CAUEHQ010000427.1:0-19282 GCA_958510825.1 Brachypterus glaber
GGAATCATTAAAAAAAATCAAGATTAAAAGAAATAAAAATGTAAATATTTAAAACCTCGCGTCAACGCTGGTCGACGCGGCGCCTATGCGAGTACTGGAAATTCGCCGAGTACTGCTTATTTTGCTTAAATCATTTATGTTTTTTTTCTAATATTGGGGTCGATCCAAATTTTAAAATTAGGAATAAAACTGACTTTTCACCTGTCCAGTCCGGCACTGTGGACATCTGTCGCACTATACCTCCTTATTAGATTAATCGATAGGCGTTAATAAGTTGTTATAATAATTATGATTATTATTATTATTATTAGGTGTGGAAAACCATAACAAGGAGTTATATAAAACAATAATTGCAAAGAAATAATTTATAGCATATTATTTACGCGTACACATATAAAAATAATATCACAATCCAAATTAATATAATTTAATTTAATTAAGCCAGGTGATCACGTGAATTATTTGTTTTATTCATTTACCGTCGCTTTACGCTGCTATGGCGAATTTTACGGGACCGACGGCTTGTACTTTTTACGTGCCCTCCGAAGCACGCTCCTCAACAGAACTCGCATCTACCCTGAACTGTATTTGCAGACTAGCGTCTACGTCCCAAATTCAACTCGGTCTTTCGCGCTGTTGTCAAATTGTGCATTTTAATATATCTTTGGTTTTTGGTTGTTTTCGTGTTTTTTTTTTTTGGAAAAAACACCAAAACAACCAAAAACCAAAGCAAAAAAAAACACCAAACAACCAAAAACCAAAGATATATTAAATTGCACAATTTGGCAACCGCGCGAAAGACCGAGTTGAATCTGGGACGTAGACGTTAGTTGTTTGCAGTTCCATCTGCGACGCACATTACAGATAGTGAATGTAGTTCCGTCTACCGACACCACTATACAATGCTTTAAGGGGACTTGAACCCACATCCCCCGGTGTTCTTTCGTTAAATGGAGTTTATATAAACAACAACATATTTTCTTATGGTACGAGATATTATAATTTAAAACCTAAATATTTATTTAAATGTATTTTATTGTGACATACTGCCGTGTTAGTTCAGAAATCAACTATAATTTAATAAAATGATTTCGTAGAAATAGCGCACTCGTCCTTCTGGTGTAAGTCAATATGTTTTCTTTGATAAACTACTTTTTCTTTAACGTTTCATCTACAAATAAACCAAATTAATGACAAATAAATGCTGCATATAAGTTAAGAAAACTAAATTATTTTTAAAAATATTTTAAGACAACATTTTAACGATTTGAATATACTTTCATGGAATAGGCCAAATAAATAATTTTTGTAGGATTAAGGTATTTGGTATTTTTATGTGTGTATAAGATAACATTGATACAGATTGAATTTGTCGTCGGTCTGACATAATTATGCTTCCTAGTGAATTAATTTGTGTTAAGGATAAAGTATACAAGAAACCTTCTATAAACCTGATTCCGGTTGAGTAATTCGATAAGTTTTACTATATTCAGTAAAAATAGCACATACAGAAAATAAAAATAATTTAAAAATTGCTATCGGCAAAAAAATAAAAAATTGTTTTTTTTTGGAAAACGAAAAAAAGTTAAAAACAAATTTAAGCATTTTTCAATTTCAAGTTTTTTTTTTTAAAAAAAGAAATTTTTTTTTTTTGAAAAATTGTTTTTACACAATTTTACACCTTTACCTCACCTCGATTTTTACGAAAAACAATCCCAGCCTAGAACTTTCAATAAGGAACCTATGGTCTAAATATAAGGTCTCTAGCTCAAAGCGTTCTCAAGTTATCGTGGTAAAAATTTTTGCGAACAGACAAACAGACCGACCAACATCTTTTTTGGATATTAAAAGTCGAGAAACGTAAAAAAGCAAAAAAAAAGTTTATTACTATTTTTAGCGAGAAATCGAATGATACCAATTTTTTACTTTATATTTTTGTAGCAAGATGAAGGGTTTTTATACTTTTAGTAATATTTTAGTTCAAAAACTACAAAATTTGCATTTTGGACTTATTTTTGACGCCTTTGATAAGTAAACTTAAACTTGTTATATTAAACTGTCTTAGGTATAAAATACCTCTTTGTTAGGTCCGCCTATGACAATAAATCTATCTATCTATCTATCTATCTATCTATCTATCTATCTATCTATCTATCTATCTATCTATCTATCTATCTATTTAACAAAAAATCTAAATTTGTGGTCAAACATATTCTGGATTACATCTCAGAACTATTATAATAAATTATGGTTTCACATATATACGCTCATTTCCTATCTTTCTTGCAAGTGTATCAAGTTCAATACACAATAATATAAGAGTTTTTTATTCTATATGTGGAATAGTCAAAAAAAATAATTATAATTGATATTTAATTAAAAATTAATTAAAGAATAATTATAATTAATATTTAATTTTTTAAAATATTTACTTTAACTTATGAAGCCTATTGATACTTATCATAGAGCAAACACTCTATGCTAGGGACCCTAAATAAAGTGACATTTAACTTCACACAAAGTTTTTTTTTGTGTGAAGTTTAATGTCATTATATATAGGGTCTCTACTCTATGCTACTACTACTCTACTATATAAATTATTTATTTTTTAATAGTTATTTATGGTAGAGGAAATGCGCCTAATTTCGGATGGTTTCCAAATTTCGGATAGTAGTGTATTTAAGATACTGTCTGCAAAGGTAAACAGAAACCTACTTTTATGTGAAGCCAAAAGTCAAACTAAATCCGTCCTGTAATATGATAACGGTAGAGCTTCTCCCCTTTAAATGGCAGCACAAATCGTTTATATTGCAAATGGCAGTTTGTGCTCAGTTGCATTATTATGCTTGTTTATTTTATAAATAATCGTTATAAAAGTTCGTGATTCTGTCTTGGGTAAGTTATGATGTTAGTTAAGTTGATCCACTATTCATAATTAAGCAATTTAAAAACGTAAACATTCTACAAATTTCTAATCTAAAAAGCAGAAAGTTGCCTAATTTCGGATAGACCATTTTTGTGCATTTGATTCCCAATTTCGGATATCCGCAAGGTAATTATTATTCAGGATAACCAACCATTAATTATTTTTTTTATAATGATACAACAAACTAAGATAAACAATTTTGAAAAAACGAAAATTACCTAAGATACTAAGATATTCGAAATTGGGAATCTAAAATTATAGTTCCTATAGTATTTCGTAGAAAATCGCTTAATGATTAAATTACGTCTTAAATGTGAAGGAATAACAAGAAACATAAGCAATGGGATCCAGATCTACTCTTGAAAAAAATTTTTCGGATATGTCCGAAATTAGGAGCCCTTTTTCAAATGCACAAAAATGCGCTGATTTTTTTTAACCGTGTTTTTTGGAAAAAATAAACTGTAATAAAATTGCTTTTATAATAAATCATGGTTCGCTATAATAAGTTGTATCTGGTTATATAAAAAAAATATCAAAAAGTAATACCGAGTATTAAATATTGAATACATTGTAAATGGTATCCGAAATTAGGCGACTTTCCTCTACCATCGCATCGTTTTCATAATAAACGCTTACACCAAAAAATGTTACAGATTATATTGAACTTTATCAAGGTCTCTTTGACATTTATTTGTCAAATATTATTATGACATTACTTGTCAAAATAATTCACATTAGTTATGCCGCAGCTTACAAATTATCAAAAATGTATTATAACAGCAAGAATAAATGACGGGATAAGTGTACGTGAAATAGCCACTGAGTTAAATGTTGCAAACAGCACTATAATGCGAGCAAAGAAAAAACTTGAGGAAACTGGACAGATTAGCAGAAAGCGGGGTTCTGGTCGAAGTAGAATGAGTAGTGCAGAAGAAGATATGCAATTAATGAATTATCTGCGGGAAAACCCTTTCCATACCGGAGTCAGAGCGAGGGAAGAAACTAACTTTCCTGGGTCATAATGCTAAAGAATTACGACAGGCCATCATTGAGGCTTGGCACGCAAAAATTACACCAAATTACACAAACCAACTGTTAGAATTACAAAGAAGATTTTTTTATTTTTGATATCTTAAAATAAGTCACTCTTGATGATGTTTTTTTTCTTTATATTTTTGAAGACACTATTTTGAAGAAAAAAACAATATCCCATGAACTGTAAGAGTTGTACAAAAGGCGCTTAGTGTTTTGGGAGTTTAAAATCAAGCAGGGCAAGTTATAAAGAGTGACTTTTTTTGAGATCAAATCAAAAATAAAAAATAAATTCCTCTTTGTATCTGGAGACATACTGTATAAATATCATTTATAATAAAATTTGTTAAACTTTTTGCTTATAAGCATATATGCTTAAAGACAGTTATAGGACTTGCACTATATAATATAGACTGTACTTTAACCTTACTTAATTATTACGGAAAATGTCAGTGTCAATCTTAGTAAAGTACATATACCACAACTAAAAATTTAAAATGTTGGGATACCTCAGGGTTCTGTGATGTGAGCGTTTTCTATGAAAATGATGGTACTAGTGGGTAAAGCTTGGCTGACGCCTCGCAGGTTAATTTTCTCATGGGCAATATCGGTTTACCCATGAGTGCCAGACAAGGTTTTATCCAATAAATAGCTTAGGAATTCATATTTTTATTAAAAATTTTAATGACATTTACAAGAAAATATTTGACAAGTGACAGTTGAGTGGGTAAAATAAATAATTATCCACTCAATAAAGTAAACGCCACGCGGGGGTTATTATTGAGTTTATCTATTTAAAATAAAGCTGGTAATTGTCTTATATTATATCCTCATTTAACCTAACAGTGCAGTGCTTATGGATGTAATTTCTATGGATTTAAAAAATGTTTCCTCTTTTTTAGTTAAACTTGTACGACACGAATACTATTGGAAGTCATAAATAGGACGTAATTATGCCACTTTTAGTTTTCCTTCGCTGTTTTATTAGGTATAAAAAAAGTTCTATACAAGCCAAGTTTTGTAAGCTATCATTAGCCTTTATATATTTTAATTTCTACTGTGCGAGAGGTTTTTATGGAAAAAAATACTGCTGCCAACAAAATAATACTTTCCCCTATGTGTAAAAGTACTTTGCTAAGTTAAGACCTCGATAAATTATCCCTAATTTAAACACCCAAAGAAAGCTTTTTAATTGGGAAGTAAAGGCAAAACCTGTTCTTACACTTTTGTCTTAGATCGCACTCTTTCCAAGATATTCCACAATATATGGACCGAAGTTTTCGATATTTTGGACTTTGAAAACAATGCGTTCTAAAATTAACGAGGAATCTGCCATAAAGGTCAGATTTGTATTAAGGCCAGTGGCGTGGAAATTTCTTTTTTGTTGTGGTGAAAGCATATCCAGATCTCCGCCACTGGATTAAAAAATTATCATCATGAAGGTTATTCAGGATAAATACCAGCACAAATTTCGAATTATTTCAATAAACCAGTTTTTAGATATGGAAAAAAATATTTATTTTTTGAAAAACTTAAACACCCTGCATCTCGAAAACTAAAGCTCTAAGGATACATGTTTATGGGGACTATTCCGCCTATTTTTGCATTTCCTACAAGCCCTATACTTTTGGCAGACGTATTCATTAACACCCTGTATAACTTCTTACCGACAATAAGGGCCCTTTTCTGGCCAGATGTCACATATTTTATGCTGTATACAAAGCACTAGGCCATCGTTATTTTTAAACCGAAAAATTCATACTCTCCTCCATAAACTACACCTAAACTAAAAAGTAAACTAAAGCAAAAAGTAAAACTAAAGTAAAAAGTAAACTAAAAAGCCCAAACCAGTTTTTAGATATGGAAAAAAATATTTATTTTTTGAAAAACTTAAACACCCTGCATCTCGAAAACTAAAGCATAAACTCCTGCATAAACTAAACATAAAGCATAAACTCCTGCATAAACTAAACATAAAGCATAAACTCCTGCATAAACTAAATAAAGCATAAACTCTTGCATAAACTACACGTAAACTAAAAAGTAAACTAAAGTAAAAAGTAAAACTAAAGTAAAAAGTAAACTAAAAAGTCCAAACCAGTTTTTAGTTATGGAAAAAAATATTTATTTTTTGAAAAACTTAAACACCCTGCATCTCGAAAACTAAAGCTATAAGGATACATGTTTATGGGAACTATTCCGCCTATTTTTGCATTTCCTACAAGCCCTATACTTTTGGCAGACGTATTCATTAACACCCTGTATAACTTCTTACCGACAATAAGGGCCCTTTTCTGGCCAGATGTCACATATTTTATGCTGTATACAAAGCACTAGGCCATCGTTATTTTTAAACCGAAAAATTCATACTCTCCTCCATAAACTACACCTAAACTAAAAAGTAAACTAAAGCAAAAAGTAAAACTAAAGTAAAAAGTAAACTAAAAAGCCCAAACCAGTTTTTAGATATGGAAAAAAATATTTATTTTTTGAAAAACTTAAACACCCTGCATCTCGAAAACTAAAGCATAAACTCCTGCATAAACTAAACATAAAGCATAAACTCCTGCATAAACTAAACATAAAGCATAAACTCCTGCATAAACTAAATAAAGCATAAACTCTTGCATAAACTACACGTAAACTAAAAAGTAAACTAAAGTAAAAAGTAAAACTAAAGTAAAAAGTAAACTAAAAAGTCCAAACCAGTTTTTAGTTATGGAAAAAAATATTTATTTTTTGAAAAACTTAAACACCCTGCATCTCGAAAACTAAAGCTATAAGGATACATGTTTATGGGAACTATTCCGCCTATTTTTGCATTTCCTACACGCCCTATACTTTTAGCAGACGTATTCATTAACACCCTGTATAACTTCTCACCGACAATAAGGGCCCTTTTCTTGCCGGATGCCACATATTTGCTTGTTTATGCTGTATACAAAGCACTAGGCCATCGTTATTTTTAAACCGAAAAATCCATACTCTCCTGCATAAACTACACGTAAACTAACTTACTCCAAACTTTTGGGTCAGTCAGCAAGCATCATGTTTATGTAGGAGAAAATATTAAAGAAAACCTAGGGTCACTCCATCCAGCGCGCTTCAGCGGTAGTTTTTTGACGACTGCCTTAAAAAGGTAAATACAACTTTTTTCTATTTTGCGACTCTTATAAGCTCATAATCACACGCATTTTGCTCATAAGAGGTCTGTACTTTTTGTTCTTTTGAGTTGGCAACAGACCTGGCCTATCGCTTGACGTTTTCCGTGCAAATGTCAATGTCGCTTTAAAGAATTTTCTACAAAATTTTGTGTTTGGGTTATTTTTACCATTTTTAAATTGTGGCTTGGTTAATTGCAGTAAAAAAGAGAAGAGATGACTATAAAATATATCCAAATATAATTTGTTCTTAGAATTGTAAACTGTAATGCCAATCCAAAACAAAAATCCCTAAATCAGTCATCAATTTAAATGTAAGTTTTTTAAAATTTTAGAGCAAAATAGAAAAAATTGTATAAAGCACTCGTTTCATAACACGTTTTTAGCGCACTAGTACTTTAGAAAACTCGCCGCAAGCGGCTTGTTTTCTAAACGTACTCGTGCGTTAAAAACGTAAGTTAAGAAACTAGTACTTTAATATACTATTAAACACGTCGCGTACTTTCTTATGGCACAATAACATCATGGAAAGATAGAAAGAGTGGGTAGAGATTTTTAGGCTTATGAAATTGGTACTATAGCTATATTTGTTCCAGATATTTCAGATAGTGATATCTGTGATAGAGTTTTGTAATATTCCGCAAAAAAATTGTAATCAATTAGTTTTTTGCACGACTGGGACTAAAACGCTATTTTACTCCCTCTTCTGCGGAACTAAACCTACTGTTTTACTCCCGTATCAGTATCATGTTATCCATGATAGCTATACACTTTCAAATATAGATGGCGCAAGACACGCTATTTTCTATTTTAGACTCTGAAGCAGATTCCAATGATTTAACGGGAGCAAGGACGTAGATGAGGGGGGGTAATGGGGGTAATTATCCGCCCTCAATAGGCGTGGGCGCCAATTTTTGGGGGGCAATTTTTTTTTGTAGGTGCACAAAGCTTTATTTTAGGGTGTTTTTTCTTTTGCTAGGGGCGCCAAATTTGAGGCTTGGAAGGCCGGCCCTGGGTATTACCCCCCCCCCATAGAAGAAAAAGATCTACGCCCTTGTAAGGGAGATTCCTTGATAATAGTTCTCAAAGTAGATTTCAGGATTTTTAACATCGGGAAATATACTTCCAGACGCTGAAAATAGAAACTGTAGGTATTTAAGTAAATAAAAAATTCTAACCTTACTTTTATCCTCTGTGATTTTTTTATTAATATATTGACCATATTGTGGATGCCTTGTACATTTTATTCAATTCGTTAAAATATACTGGTAAAACGTATACACACATACACAGTGTGTATGTGTATTACACACACACAAGGTTTTTCGTAATTTTTTCTTGATTTGGATGGCAATAAATTTGATAGATTGCAGTATTATTTCAATAAAATCCAAATTTTTAATTACTTTTTCTTAAAAACTTTGTGAAATTTGTTCTAAGAGCGTGACACATTTAAAATGCTTCGGCTATAATAAAAAAAAAACAATTGAAAACGCAAACCTGTCATTTCGCGATTCATGGATATCTTGATTTAATTATGTAAAAATTGTAGAAATGGATTAGTTGGTTTTGAATAAATGTTTTGATTTAAATTTATGTAAATATAGTTTTCGGTCGTGTAAAAAATAGCGTTTATACTTCAGGAGTAAACTGTATTTTAGCTCCTAGCATGACTGTTTCCCTCGCTTCGCTATTGTATTTATTTATGTACCATACTAGTACTATACCATGAGAACTTACTTGAAATGTTATTTCAAAACCAAGAATAAAACAATACAGACATAAACATACAATAACAGTGTTAGGTTTGCGATGTTGGTTGCCAAAGGAAAATGCATTACTTGTTCAAGAGTTGACCGTACCCGTATACGGTCAATCAAAAGTCCAAGATCAGGTAGTCGCTGTACAGAGTGACCCTAAGAAAACCTCCAGAGGATAACCGGATGTCTACAACTTTTAGTATCTTTGTTAAATTGAATCCGGGCTCAGACGGAAGTTGGTCTAAACACCAAAATAGAATTACGCCGTTGAATTATTCAAGTGACACTAGAAATTTGTCATAGCAGACGGCACTCAAAGCTGTGTATTTTTTATTATCTGCAAAATGATTTCATACTTTCTTAGATAAACTTTTATCTTTAGAAGATTTTATGAAACTTTTATTTATTTATAAATAATCTCAGAAAATTTAATATAAAGCTTCATAATTTTGAGCAGCGGATGGTATATTGAAAAAAAATCTCTCCCATCTATTACTTGACATTGTGTTAAAAGTTAAAAAGATGTATGCGCCAATTTTGCAATTTTTGAGATTTTAATATTTTTAGGTTTAAGTTAGAATTTGCTTGTACAAAGTTACAATACGTTTAATTGTAAATAATTTATGGCATAGTAGGTATAGCAATAATTATATAGTTTTTTATGTAGTTGAAATCAATTTATTTTGGAGCTGTAGTGAATTTTATATAGTAGCTATTATACATAGCCATTTTTGTAATTTTTGAGATTTTAATACTTTCTGGAATAAATAAGTATGTATTTTAATATTTTTCGACAAAAACAAAATAAGATTTACATAAGCTTAAATAAAAAGATAAAATGCATACCTTTATTTTGTGTAAGAAGAGTCGAAAGCGATTTTTTCTTTTTCGATTTATTTAAAACATGATTTTGTGCCAGGGCCGTAACCAGAAAAAAATCCAGGGTGGGCTCAGCCCCCAGGGTGGAACGAAATGAGCGCTTTCACCATTCACCAATTAGGCATGCCTACTAAGCTGGGTCGAAAAAATATTTTTTTCGATTTTGCAAAATTTGCAAAATCGAAAAAAAATATTCGGCATTTAATGCCGAAAACTGCAAAAGTTGGCAGTATCCTATTTACGTGATAAGTTTTTTTTAATCGTTTAGTATCTTCATGTGCAACTAGATAAAAATAAATTTTTAAAAATTGGCCAAAAATAGGTACAAAATGAACTTTTTCGGAACCAACTCATTATACTCTTAAATCATGGGCTAGGGTTTTAAAATACGTAAATGTAATTTTTTAAAAAATTGCCCGCTTCTCCCCCGTAAAAGTTTATGTTATACCTACTTTTGCCCCATTTAATAAAAGTTGTTTTAATAAAACCTAATGTTGGTCTGTTATTGTTAGAACTAGTTGCTAGGGGTTTCTTATAAGGTCTGCCACAAGAATCCGTAACAGTAAAAATAACAGTAAATAAACTCAGGAATACTGTTTATACTGTATAATATACATATATTTATTGCATTCTTAATTGTAGTCAGATGATTGAAATACTTTTTAGACTTTCAGTTTGAGAACCTTGTATTTCCCATTTTACTTTTCTCTTGCATTTCTTTGATTGCCTAAGAGCCGTGTGCCTGAGTTGATACAAAATCCTTCAGTATCTAATAGGTTAACAATTCTCAGTTTAGTTTAAAACAAATTAAAAAAATTATGTTGGGTGTCATGAAATGCTCCTTCAAAAATTGATTGTCTGCTGAAGTCACACAATAACTTCTCGTTAGTTATTTCGCAGTGTACTCGTAATCTTAAGCTTTCCTGTTAAATTAACCTCATAATTGGAGAATAGAGGACTAAAAAGACCCGAGATAAAAAGAAATAAACGACAGTCTCAGGAAGTCGTTATTTTATCCAGGTCTATCCGCAATCTAACACGAAAATAATCAAGTGTGGCCTAAAGCTTGTTTTTCTGGGGGTAGGCCAGTGTGAAATTGGAGACGACGTTATTTTTCTAATGTGTTACATTTGTTTCGAGGGTTTATTGTCTAATTTTATTTGTACTTGTTTCAAGATTAAGATTAGATTTATTTTTAAGAGCACTAATTTACTTTATTTCCTATACAATACAATATATACTCTAGTGTCTCTAAAAAAGTCTCTAAAAAGTAAAAAATAAAAAATAAGCCGCTGCCAATTCCACCACTCCCTAAATTAAATACTAACAATTATTTTTGTTGTTAAATTGTTTGCTGTGAAATTGGCACCCACTTATTTTTTATTTTTTACTTTTTGGAAACAGAAGTCGGTTCATTTTTTTTGCGAAAATTTTTATTTTTTACTTTTCAGAGACAAAAACTTGTAGATTTTTAACGTCATCTAAGCTAAATTATAGTTGTCCTTCCATCTCGGCAAGCTGTTGACGTCACAACGCACTAATAATGCGTTGTGACGTCATCATCTTAAAGATAATTTTCTATAAAATAAATTTAGTAGTATTTTTATTTTAGCGCCCAAGAGTCCAAACAACCTTATTCTAAACGAAATACTAACGAATATCTTTGTTAAACTTTAAGCGTTAAGTAATAATTAAATAACGCCTTATGGTATAATCAAATATTTTATAATTTTCTCTTGGTATTTAAAAGTCCACAGAATCAAGTTTAGCGGCATTTAAAAGATGACAAAATATTTGAGTTACCCCTTAATCAAGTTATCCGGCTTATCCGAGTTATCCCATCATTTTTTAAAAATTTGGATGGTATTAGAACCAAACTAAGCCGGTTTTAAGTAAAATTGCGTTAAAACGATTAAATTTATCTTAATTATCCGGTTTACCCGGCACTATCCCAGCGTGAAATTAAAACGCTACCACCTCACGAATGTCTTCTTTAAGTTGCAAAAGGTTTCATCAAATTCCGTTCATCCGTTCCAAAGTTATGCGGGAACAAACATAATAAAAGTCACACGTCGAATTGATACTCCTCATTTTTTGGAAGTCGATTAATAAGTCTAAAAGTAATATTGTTTAGAAAAATTTCTCAAACAGTTCTATTTTTATTTTGCTCATACAAGTGACGTAATTTTCTTCTGAAGTCATGGGGCGCCATCTTCCCTAATTTGAAAGTTGTTTTCTTTCTGGTTTTAAAAGTATTTGGATTTTGAAAATTGGATTGGCGGTTTTGGAGTAATTTGAAAATTTCTTTAATATCTTTAATAAATTTTGGCTCTGGGATAAGATGTCCATATGAAATTAATGCTGCAGCTTTTACTTGTGCTGCAGCGGATGTGATGCTGATGCTTCAGCTCTGGGGAGATAATTGTAGTATGAAAACAAGCTGTGAAGATATGTAATGCTGCGCATTCATTCCATTATATACTATTCACAGTAAACGGTATATTGCATTTTTCCAAATACTTAAAATAAAAAAAAACAAATAAAAAAAAATTATTTTCTTTTTGAAAAAAAAACTAAAAACTTAAAAAAAAATTTTTCAAAAAAAAATTGTTCAGCAAAACTTTTTAGCCCCATCCCTCACTTCCACATTTAATAAGCCAAAAATATCAAATATATGCTAGTATAGATTTTTTTATTTACCTGCTTCAAATTTGAAATTGATATCTCAACTCGTTTAAAATAAGGTTTAAGTTTTGGACTGCACTTTGTATGAAAATCAAAATTAGTACACATAACAGTGAATTAACCACTTTTTGTGTGTTGTCTATAAAACCTACATGTCTACCCATATCAGATTTAAATTACCTAGTTTGTACATACTGGTTATTACATGCATACCCTTTATTTTCACAAAGAAAACCATAATATTATTTTACTAAAAACAGAATATTAAGATTGTTGTTTTCATATTGACTACATTATTATCTCAGATATGCATAACAAAGGAATGTATTCTATTCGAGAAAATATTATTCTTTTAACCATACAAGTATCGCAATTGAAGTTTGCACTAATAAGGCATTAATATCATTTTAATAAATAAATATTTCTATATAAATAATAAAAAATATATAATACAGAGTTGTATAGTATATTCTATAACTAGTATGGAATAGACAATATTCCGCGCGAGCGGAATGTTTGTCATACGAGCCGGCAGGCGAGTATGACGGTCCCGCGAGCGCGGAATGATTATTCCATACGTGTTGTAGACTATACTTTTTCTTCGACTGCAAATATGAAACACTCTATGGCTCTAAACTGCGGACAAGGTTAAAAACAATGTTTTTTGTGACTCGACATTGTAAATGCAACAAAACACATATTTTTAAATAAAGCAATTAATGTTATTTAATAATTTTATCAAATCAGTACTTAAAAAAGATTTTTATTTAATTTTAGCACATATTTACAAATTATAATGCAAAAATTGAGTGTTATGTCAGATTGTTGTGACAGATATCAGGTTTAAATATTTAACAATAGATGTAGCAGTTTGAATTTTTTGAACTAAATTTAAAAAAACTGGTCAAGTATTAAAAAAAACTAATAAACTTTATGTAAGTTTAACGCAAAACTTTAAATTGCATTAAATTATTCAATATTTCATGGTAAAATATATATATTTGCTAATTTTGTTACAGTTTTCTTTATTTTTATAAACAAGAGATGTCACTACATGTGCGCATTCTAACACTTGATACGGAATATTCATACCGTATCTAGAGCTAGAATGGATTCATTCTCTGTTTGAAAAGTGTGTGTATTTGCTTACATTCTAAAGCAGTCGTAGGAAATAGCATATTCTATAACTGGTACACTATATATTTTTTATTTATATCGCCACCATTGGTATTTATTACTTTGCTTGTTAAATACTGCAATACAAAATGTTGTCATACTAATATAGAGACCGTGCTGATATATTTGGATCCTCACCCAACATGTGTTTATTAATACTGTATCATTTGTTAAATTATATCACAGTTATAATTTGGTATACTTAGTCGTTGTATTATTGATCTAGTTTAAAGTATTTAGTAAAATCGGTAAATAATACCAAAATTTTGATTAGTAATAATACAAAGAAAAGTAAAAAAAGGATTGATTATTTTATCAGTGTGTAGTTGTGTGTGATTGCAATCTTTATATTATTACTTATCAAAATTTTGGTATTATTTCGATTGTAAATTTTTCTGAATACTGTAACATATTTTAAACTAGATCAGTAATACAACTTAACCACGACTCAACGTACACCATACTATAAGTGTGATATGCTTTACCAAATGTTACAGTAATGTTACATGTTAGTATTAATAAACACATGTTGCGTGGGGATCCAAATGTACCAGCACGGTCTCTATGTTAGTATGACAACATTTTGTATACAATACACACATTTCAGTATTTAATATCACAAGTAAAGTATTAAATACCAATGGTGGCGATATAAATAACAAATATGTATTTACAAATAAAATTTAGTATTAAAATTACAATGACATGTTCTGAGTATATGACAATATTTCTCCAGAGCAGAAAATTTGTAATATGAGCCCACGCGAAGATGATGGTTCTGCGAGCGCGTAAATCTATCCATAGGATTTATAGACCATACTTTTTTTTCGTCGAATCGACTGCAAATACAGATATTGGATGACTTTAAACTGCGGAGTAAGTTGAAGAAAAAGTTCCTTGTCACTGGACATTGTAAATACAACAAATAAAAAGCATATTTTTAAATAAAGTTGCAAAATTTTAAATAAAAATCGACCTGCCTTAAGATTAAAAAAATATATATATATCGAATTTACTAATTTTGAAAATTTGCACTGTAAGTGCGCCTTCGCCAAATTTGAAAATATTTAAAATAAGAATAATCTAAAATTTTAATATAAAGGAAGGAAAAATAAAATAAGTATGGGAATTAAAGGGATGTTGTAGTAGTAGTAATTTTTTGGCGTTGGCCAAAGCCCGACAACTAGGCCATTTCTGGCCCTTTTTGTCACCCCAGGCAATCCCAGCCGATTACTAATTTGAGTCCTCCTTGAACCTGCCTGTCCTTTCAATAAAGGTCAGGATATTGGCCCATGGGAGATCTCTTAGTTCATCTTGGTTGAGTCTTTGAGTTTCAAAGACTTGCAACCTGATTCTGTCGTATCTGACACACTCGGCTAAGTAATGAGAGGATGTTTCATCCTCTCCGCACTCTGGGCATGGCCGGACTCTCTAGAATCCGCATTGTTGCCAGGTGCTTCCTTAGCTCAGTGGCCAGTGAGGACCCCTACAAGTTGTGTGTGCAGTTCTTTTTTAAGCAGTCGGTCTTTTATAAAGGGTTAATTATTATCATTAAAATGTAGACAAAAAATTATGAAAAAAGGCATAAATTCCGATATATATTTTTATTTATATACCGGAAAATGATCATAAAAATGTCTAATAGATTGTTTTTATATCTTCTATAGAAGATATAAAATCGATTTATCTCTTCAGATAAATGTGTCAATTATATAACTACCCGATAAAAAATATGCAAATGCTAGTGGTTTGATGTGCTATTTATCTTTCTATCGCACACTAAGGCTTATTTATATAAAACAGCGGAAAAATGTGGGATGACAAAATAGTAAACATTGTTTAGATATTATCAGAATAATGTTTATATTTAAGCTTGTACTGTTCTACTTAATTAATAATCCCACAACTATTGGGCTTGTATCGGATCGTAAAGTTTATTTTTTTAAGGTATAGTTATTTTAAATTTGCCACTAAGTACTTCACAAAGTCCGATTTATACTGAATCAAGTGGCTTGTTTTGAATCTCAACATAACCAAAATTTATAATTTTTGTTAACTTACTTTGTTTTTATGATGTTTTGATGTAAAAAAAGAGAATTGGTAAAGCTGTTGCTAAAAACACTTTTGTATTCCTGTAGAAACAAAATTTGCTTATAAAATTGCTTTCATTCCAATAGTTTAGAGGAATAAACCATTGTTTTGTTCTCGTTAATGGCACGTCAACGTTTTACGGTTGTGTAAATTGGGCCTAGTCATTTCGCTGACGACGCATGCATATCTTACGTTGCTATGGTAATTTCGAGATTGTTTACAAGCGGGAAGGTTTAAAATAACTATACCTTAAAAAAAAACTTTAGTAGAGGCAACCACCGCTTTCTACTGACGTTTAAACCAGTTCCAGAGAAATGTTATTGTTTTACCTATCGCCTCCGCAATAATAATTTGTTTAATGGTAATTTAAGTTTTTTTTTGTGGGCCTGGAAAAATACCTAAAAGTATTTTTGTAGAAATGTTAAAATGCTTTTAAAGATATTTTTTCTAATATGCAAGTTATTGCACTTTAATCTAGGGCAATATTAACCACATTTCAGGTGACGCAAACAACAAAGGTCTTGAATCATTTAGAAAACGATTTTTTTAAATCGGACTTTCCGTTCACAAATTAGAAGGTTTATATAAAAACGGACGGATATACATAAAAAAAAATGAGTAAATTTACATGCTAAATCAGAGGGTAATGTTTCCGAGCACGTAAAATTTGCGAGATTTATCTTGTAATTTTACAATTTTTTAGGAATATTACGTACATGTACCTGCTTGGCAACATATTACCTCTGATTTAGGTTTTTTTACAGTGTATGGAGAGACGAATATACAGACCTATATTTTTTTGACACCAACTTTTTCACTTTTTTTTCGACGTTTCAAGCTATTATAAAACAAGCCCTACGCTTTCCATTATATTACTCAAAGTAAATGGTATATTGCATTTTCCCAAATAAAAAATGAAGAAAAAACATAAAAAAATTGAACATTTTTTTATTTTCTTTTTGCGAAAAACGAAAGATTTTTGAAAAATTTTTTTTCCTAAAAAAAAAATATTACTAAAAAACAAAAATTTATTTTTTCAATAAACAAATTTATATTCATGAATTTTTTGTCTAGCACAATTTTGAATTTTTTTGAAAATTTGAAACTACCGTACGGTGTAATAATAATAATAAGAATAATACTAATACGTTTAACACATACTATTCTAGCGCAGGCGCTGTGAAAAGTCTAAACCACACTTAAAATGTTTCCAACATTTTTGATTTCTAATGTCAACTTCCCACTGTGTAGCATTGCAAACGGATACGATAAACTTCCCATTTAATAGTATAAAAAGAAGTAAAAACATCTATTTTTCTCTCGGCTGTCAAATGAGTTGAGTCGTTTTGGCGTTTTCTCGCGTTGTCTCACCGACCGAGTCAAACACTTGTTTGTGATGGATATGATTAACGATCCCGGGTTCAGGATCCAGAATCGTCGATCCTACCGGATCATCATCAACGAAAATTCATCATACGTGTATTTAGGGCTGTCTTAGGGTATTCAAAGTAACAAGAATTTAGAGACTTCACTTTTAAAAGTTGTTATTAGAAAATAAGGTTTTTTCTATAAACATTAGAAAGAGATAAAAAAATAATTTTTTGCACGACCAAGACTAAAACCTAATTTTACGCTTTTATTTTCGGGTCTAAACTTGCCGTTTTTCTCCCAAGGGATTAAAAATCACGGCAACCTTGATAATATTAAAATATTATACTTACTATGTGCTTTGCTGGTTCAAAAATTAGGGTTGGTTATGTTTTGTAATTAATTAGCTATTCAAACCAATTTATTTGATTTTAACAAAGAAAACCTTTAAAAATAACATTGTTATAACAATTTATACATAACTTAAAATTTATCATCTTCGTCCATTTTTTTGACGTTGGTGTCAACCATATTAAAAAACAATTGAAATCGCGATAGCCATGAAACTGACTTTTAGCAATTTACAGGCATCTTGATTAAATTACGAAAATAAAACAACTGATTTTAGACGCGTGGTTTTTAATTTTAATTTTATCTACCTACCTAAATTATGTTTGGTCCTGCAAAATATAGTCAGGACTAAACTTGGCTGTTTTAGTCCCTTGCATTTCTGTTTCCCTCGCTCGCTAGGCTCGCTCAGGAAACACTAATGCGGGACTAAAACAGCCAGTTTAATCCCTTGATATATAAATTACTATTTTTAATATATTAATAACAATCGAGTTATAAATATTTAAAAACCGCCATCTTGGGGGTGAAATTGTTTTTTTTTTCGATTTTTCAGCCAAATTATTCATCGGAGTATAAAAGTGGTTATAAGCAAACTTGTAGCTCTTGAAATTCTCTTTAAGTTTTATATATTATGAATTACCGTTACAGTGGGCGCTGAAAGACGAGTTGCGCCATCTGTAACCGTACAAAACTACATATGAAAATTCATAATATATAAAACTTATAAAGAATTTCAAGAGTTACAAGTTTGATCATAACTATTTTTATCCTCCGATGAATAATTTGACTGAAAAATCGAAAAAAAAAACATTTCACCTCCAACATGGCTATTTTTGAATATAAATCGATTACACTAGGCAACACGGTTTCTTGCCCTGATTGGAGTCATATGTTTTTTAACTAATCTTGGTTCGCTGAAACCGAATCTGGCCTCAGAATATTTCTATTACCTAAGTTTTCTGAGAAAAATGAGATAAAAATGTTAAAAAATCATTATTTTATCCCTCTTTTGTTCTAAAATCATGGGAGATAAAAATATTCCGAGGACAAATTTAGATTCGGCGACTCAATATTAGTTAAAAAATACCCAACTTAAAACATGGAAACTTTAAATTCATAGGTAGAATAATTGGGGATATTATGAAAAAAAAATATAAAAAAAAAATTGATAATGTGACAAAACTAACTAGGGGTGGAGGGTAAGGAGAAGGGTGCATAAGGGGACAAGCTTATCGCCACGTACTCATGCTAAAAATTTACAAAAATCATTACTAGGGGGTCAAAAATGAACTAAAAAAATGTTACGTAATATGGTTCTTATGTAATAAAGTAACATTTTTATCATGTAGAACCATTAAAAAAATAAATAAAAATACACAATATTTTGTTTTATAAATTATTTTTAAATTGGCATAACTGCCTGTACTAAAATTTAAAAAATAAGACGTGCTGGATTTTTTTCAAGGTCAAATTTGGATTCTGCGCCTTTAAATTGATAAGAAAAATATATTTTTTGGGCTCGGGAAAAAAGTTTACACTGTGTACTTTAATTTTGTTTCTTTCTCATTTATTTACTTTTTACTAACAAACTAAGCAAAATAAAAAAACATTTGTAAAAATATTTTTGTAGAGAATTTTATAATCTACAAATTAAGTCCTATAAAATTTTTATACAGATTTGATAGTTTTGCCACAAAAGAGCAATTAAGTAAACTCTGCACTTTCATTTTAAGCTTTTTATTTTTTTTTCGCGTACTTACTATAACAGTAGGTCCTTGGCATATATATTTTTGAGTTCCTCGTATTTTTTTTAATATACCCTAAAATTTTCAAAATCCTACTCTTTTTTTTTT
>CAUEHQ010000428.1:0-41543 GCA_958510825.1 Brachypterus glaber
AGAAAATAAATTTTTTTTTTAAAGATTTTTTTTTGATTTTTTTTTAATTTTTCGTTTTTCGGTAAAGAAAATTTTAAGAAAAATTTTGAAAAAGTTTTTTTATTTATTTTTTTTTTTTGAAAAATATATTTTTTTATTTTTCGTTTTTTAAAAAAAGACATTTAAAAAAAAATGTATATTTTTTTATCTTTTTTTTTTGAATTTGGGAAAATGCACTATAACATTTACTGTGAATAATATATGATGGAATGCGTAGCATTACATATATTGTTTTAATCTACATTATAAAAAATTAATTTACACCACTAAAAAAATTAAAAATGGGCTAACAGGTTTCTTGTTACGTCCCAAATATTTCCAAAAGTGTACGTACTCAATGCATACTATGAAAATTTGGAAAAAAATATAAATTTTAAATTATTTTTCTTTTGTTTCAGGTAAGAAAAAAACAAGTAGATTTACTTCCAGTAACGATAGTCCACTGGTTGTTATAGAGCATTTGATAGGTAGGTTTGTTAGGATAGATGGGTAGTTTGTTTGGTTCCACAGGAGACTAAGACACAATTTAAGACCGCAAGAAATTTTCCTAGAAACCAAACCGAACCGTTTTGTTGCTACTGAAAAACATTGTTGAATCAAGTCTTTTATACACCATACATTGGCGCTTAGGCTGGGTTTATCAAATTGCAGCTAAATTTAGCTGACACGTAATAACCATAGCAACTCCAACCAAAATCCAGAATTTGCTCTTAACTGAGACTTTGTCTTTTAGATAAAGTTTTAACTGTACACTGATAAACTGGGCCTTATAGTTAAAATTAATTTTTTTTTGACAACAACTGTGACAACTCCAATATTTTTATAACAAATTTTTAAAGATGTTTTATTCATAAACTCCATAGAAGATAAGTACAGCACTGTAAATTCTGTTTTCAAACGGTTCTGTTTAAAATTGGAGTGCTAAAAATTATTCACATGTGAGTAGTAATACTTTTATATTTCTTTACTAAATAGAACCAGTATTTTGATAAAACTCATAACATTTATTATAAACTAATGTATTACGATTCGTAATTTACAAATGCTAAATATACGGTATATTAGGAGTATAGTACTACTTATTGATGGTTCAAAACTGATGATTACCGCGCCGATTCAGGCAGGGCTGAGGGTTTGGGTCACGGATTTGACTGATTATTTTTTTATGTGTAGCCCACCGATGTTAGAGAAAAACCTTCCAAAATTTTTAAAATTCTCGAAAATGAGACATTGACGTGCAATAAATCAACAACTATTTAACCTAGAGAACAGCGGTTTTTGCCATTAAAAAAATCATATTTTTTTCTATCAAATTTTGTCAAATTAGTTTTGACAGTTTTTTGTTTTTTCAAGATGGCTGCGAAAAATTTTAAGGTAATTTTTCTCAAAAAGTTCATTTTTTTACTTTTATGATCAACTACTAATTATGTGTACTTTTGATTAAAAAAACTAAATTTTTAAACGTCAGTTCGAAGTATTTATTTGAGCAAATGTCATTGATCAAGACCACTTGATTTTCATGAAAATTTCAAGAAATATCACTTCTGTTAATAATTTATTTTTTTATTTGAATAAAAATACTTAAATAGTGCTAGTAGTGAAAAAACTAATATATAAACTACGATAGAGAAGTCTATTATAGCCTTGCACTCTTACGCTCGGCTATAAAAAATGTCTTCTCTACCTTGGTATATAATTACTATTATTGAAACAGATTTTTGTAATGAATGGTAACAGTTATAGATAGGTATCTAGGTAGGTACTAGAACAAATTCTAGCTGTTTTTAGTCTATGGATAGCACTGCTGAAAACTTATTCTAACGTTAACATAACTTTATTATTTTCAGAGAAAACAATGAAGCGTATATAATATTATATGACGTAAATCATATATTATAGCAGCTGATCTTTTAGTTTGCAAAGTTGTTTTGAATTTAGTAAATCATAATGAAAATAATTAGTAAATGTTTAAAATAAAACATTAACCCGGCGTCTGACACGTGGGGTGTCACAAACCCCAGAGTCCAAATATTACTCCGTAACTATTTTATTTTCGCGCCAAGCGAAGACAGCGCCTCAGTACCTTTCAATCGCTTTTTACTTTGCACAGTGTAGCATGAACGGCAGTATAAATATTGAAGCATTAGAGGTCACGTCTTTTTGAAGTCGCCTGGGGTTTCTGACACCCCACGTGTCATAATAAGTAACATTTATTTTCCTACAACCTAGCTAGTAGTTAGTGCCTATTTTCCACCCGTTGCCTATGACAATGGTTGAAAAGTGAAAATTAGTTGATTTTTTATATCTGCTGTCAGAAAATGAGTAAACGTGAAACACATAACCTTAAATTGACAAATTAATATTTTAAGACAATTTTTGCGTCTTTTGGATGTTTAGGTCGTAGAAAAAATAGTATACAGACCTCGACGCAAACTATTTCGGTGGACTTCGAAAGATTTTTTACTCGGCTGCGCCTCATAAAAAAATAAGCACTCTCTTGCACTGAAAACTAGGTTCGCGTACTCGGTGCGTAATATACTATTATCTTCCTGTTTCTCCTGTATTTTTCAGTCATATTACGATTACTTAAAGTAATTTATTTTGAACACTACCTATAATATTTAAAAGTTTATAATTTATGTTATTCATTTAGATCTTTGTTTGGCAATTTTAAATGTTCTTTTTTTTAGTTAATAGAAAACAAAAAGCTTTCCTATTTTTTTTTTAAATTTGATTTATTTTTGTTAACCGATTAAAAATAAACATATATGTATTTAAGATTTTTTAAATTATTTTTAGGTTAATATGTTGTATAACTCGAATATTTTACTACATTTTATATAAAATTTATTAAATAAAGCAAAAACGGTCCCATTTATTGTTGGGGTTTATTACACCCCACCTGTCGTTACTTGTAAAACTAAACCACCTGTCAGACGCCGAGTTAAGTTTAAAACTCCCTAAAATGGTTAACTCATTATATTCTATTATTTTACCACTAGACCCGTAAGCGTGTTCACCAATTATGAATAAATTTTGATTTGGTATCCAAAAAGTGCAGAAATTGGGTGATGGTTTAACCAAGGGGTAAATTCAGTAAACATACATTACGTTTCCTCAGCGCTAGCTCCCGGGATTTATAAATCTTTATAGCAGTCTATTTTGATTGATACAGGAGTAATAAATCCCAGTAGTTATTAATAGCGCTATGGGGTTATTCCAGCAAATCGTGACATGACTGGCTTTAAATAAAATACAATTATTAGCTAGCTTAAGGCGTTCATAAGTTATCGTGCCCACAAGATTTCTCTGGCAGAACGACCGATAAAAATAAATCCACCGACCCATCGACCAATTCACCGTTCCACAATTTTTTTTGCTTAAAGTTGATTTTTATTGACATAAAACGTCATAAAACAAAAAAGGACCCAAAGAAATTGAATTTTTTTGCACGAATGCAGCTTTCCCAAAATTTTGAAACCATTAAAATGGGAAAGTAATACCTGGGACAAAAACTGAATTGTACCAGTCCAAGTACACTCTCGGTATTGCAATACATTGTCAAGATAGTCAGTTTAAAATGCAAAAAAATGTAGGGACTTTTAATGTAACGTAAGCAACGAATTCCTTTGTAACGTGTAAGCAAAGAATTCCTTTGTAACGTAAGCAAAAGATATTTTATCTTTTAATACATAATTTAGAGTTTGTTAAAGATTTAAAACATTTTAGCCTGAGTTCTAAAACATTTTCAAATGCACATAAAGTTTCATGAAGATTTTATGTTCTGAAATAGAATATAAATTTAAAGATACATGTACTTAAGTCAAAATCTATGTCATAAAATAACGTAAGCAACATTACATAAAAAATATAAATTTATCACAAATTAAACTTATTATACTAATTATAAATATATGTTTTGTTACTTTGTTATTTACTAAACAAAACTATTATATTTAAATATTATGTATTTTAATATAATTGACAAATGTAAACATTTAAAAATTAAAATAGCATATGTGTAAATCTGACAATAGTCCACGGTAAATTTTTAGGGTCATATTTATGGATCATCTGTCAACCACGGTTTTCTTTTATTATTTGATAATATAGGTTTTGTGGACAATTTCTGCAAAAAATTAAAAAAATTATCTGTTGCTTCGTTTTTTTATAGAGAAAAATGTTAATTTAATTGGCATAATCACAGTTCATCTAAAAAAAATAATCAAAATTTTCGTTTCCAAAAAAGATTCGTATAAATTTACATTTAGTGATTAATTTTGAGTAAAACTAAGCAAAAAAAATAATCGTGTGGAAGAATTTTGAGAAAATCGATTTTCTTTTGTTTGTCCTAAACGAGTGTTTGCTGTTATTAAGATTCTGGCGTAAGAAAGCATTTTTCGAAAAATAGTATAATCAACAAAGATGTTCTAATTTAAATAAGCTTTCATTTGATTTTGGAATCATTAAAATCCTTTTTTTAATAAAAAAGTTATATTTATTTAAATTTGAAAATTTATATTTTTTACAGGTTTTCCTGTTTTAGGGTAGGTACCTAGGGGGGGGTTCATCCACCAATATCCTCATTTTGATCCACCACTGCCTATAGTTGTTAAAACATGTAAAAAGCGTATTTTGTAATGCCTAAGAAGAGTAATTAAACTGCACCGTAAAAACGCCCTCTCCAGTTTTCCCGGGCTACGTCTTTTTGGGAGTAATTCTTATGATAACATAACGCTTTTATTTACCAACTGATTAAGCTGATCAATACAACCATTAAAAGCAAATTCAAAATACAATATTTTTTCATTTATTGTTTTTTTTTTTAAAGAGGGCAGTTAAGCCATGATAATACAAAACCCAATTTTTTGTTTCAAAATAAACACAAAATAACAAAAAATAAACAAAAATGCTTCCTGAAGCCAGAATCTTAATAAAACCAAACACTCGTTCAAGAAAACCAAAAGAAAATCGATTTTCTCAAAATTCTCAGTCACGATTTTTTTTTTAGTTTTACTTGAAATGTAAATTTATATAAATCTTTTTTGGAAACGATAATTTTAGTCAAAAAAATTGGGTATCAGAATGTCAAAGAAAACTTGGTTTCAGCTCACCGTGCACTTTTTGCCTCCTACATTGTAAGCTCTCAGACTTTTAAAGAGGTTTGTTCCGATCGATTAAGAAATTATTATTTCTAACTTTAATACCAAAGCTTTGAAAAGTTTTTAAGTATGTGAAAAGGACTTCTGTATAAAATTCGTAAAACGGTCCATGTTTTCAAGTTTATTACTGTCAAAGAACATCAAAGGAAGTAACGACAAATATATATTTGAATGGAATTTTACACAAAGAAAACAGTTTTTTTAATAGTTATTATTAAAAATATAGAAATCATTGCAAAGTTTAGCAATTACACTGTAAAAAGTTAACTGAATATTCAGTTACAAATAGATAGGAAATCGGAAGTTATTATTCTATACAATTTTACTTAAATTTTTGTTAAAAACACGCAACATTTCATGTCCGTCTTTAAATATACGTGATTTTAGAACCATATTGATATTAACAAAAAATTAAAGTACAGATGTATATGATCATAACTTCCTATCCATTATAAACTAAATATTCTTATATATGCCTAATAATTAGAGTGGGTCAAAAAAAAAAAAAAGTTTTCGGATTGAGATCTAATAGCAAAAAGAAGTTAACACAAAAAAAAATGTTTAAAAAAAAATTAGTCAAAATTCATTGAACAACTTAGGGGCGCCAAGACCACAAAGCTTTTATTTTTGCCTTAAAACGTACAACTTTTCAACACGATAACTTGAGAACAGTTGAAGACAAAGACTTGAAAATTGAAACACAGGTTTTTAACTCAAAATTTTATTTAGATTTTTTTTTTGAAAACCGTTGATGTCCCATAAGTGGAACAAAAGGTGCAAATTTTTGCATTAACTTGCTTAGTTTTAAAGTAGGTATATAAAGTTATATATTAATGAAAAGGTCTTTTTATGCCCTTCAAGAATGGTTATATTAATTGTTTATGTAAATATTACCGTTTTCAAAATATTTATTAAAATAAATAAATAAACATAGGAAAAAAATTAAATGTTATTTTATTGGTTGCGTACCAAATTTTATTTATTAATGGAAAATAATAGACCAAAAGATGGCGCAAGGATTCAAGAGTCTTCACCTAAAAAAATAATGTACACTATAATTACCATTTTTTAAATATAGCGAAATTTGGCAAAAAGAAAGCAAAATCTAATAAATATTTAAAACAACACTATACAGTGCGTAAATTAATTCTGGAATCACCCGATTAATTTTTTTAAATAAACGCGCGGACATGTGGATTTTTTATTTTTAATTTTGCAAATTTTGGTGTAAAAGAAGTTTGTTGAACTATTTTATTTTTTTTCACATAAATATTTTTTTTTATTACGGCTTTATCTAATTTTTATTATTTTATCGATTTTTAATTATTATAATAATTATCAATTACCTACGTACCAAATTTTATGTTTCTACATCGAAAGATATGCATGTACAGGTCGGCCATCTTGTTTTTTTTGTTTTATTAATTTTTGTTTGTCATTAAATACTAAATACATACCACCCTACATACCAAATATCAAGTTTCTACAACCTCTAGTTCAAAAATTGTCACCCCTCGTGGCTGAAGGATTAACGGGTTGATCATCACCAGGTATAATTTGGTACATTTCGGTAAAAACAAAGAACTTTTTTTAAGGGTTCTTTTTAAATTTATTTAATTATTTTGACTATACATATAGGCCAATCAAAACTTTGCATTTTTAGTTTCTTGACCAAACAGATCAAAATGAATCTGATAATTTTTGCACATATGCAATTATCACTTGGTTACTATGGAAACAAGAAACTGACAGCTACTGACATCTTAATAAATGTTATATTTTTGCAAAATGTGTTTTTAATTTGTGAAGCTTACCTTTAGTTGATTTATTTTTATTGATAAGCAATATAAATGCTTATTTTGTTACCAAAACATCCTAGGTATAAATTATTTATTTGATTCTTGGTATTAAAAACAGGCCACTAAAAACTAATTTAAACACTTATTTATTTAAAAATATATTTGCAGTAAAGAATTACGAAAATCAAAACATCAAATAACTGCGCTGGTACCAGTACAGCGTTGCCAAAGTGCATTAGAAACCGATAGGAAATTGTTTTTTTACGAGTGAAAACACCCGTTATTTTATTTCTTTTCAGTTGAAAACTGAACTTTTTAAACAAAAACAGCAATGATATGTGATAACAACTATTTTATTGGAATATTCTCAAGCATAAAATATCCCTCGAGCAACATCGGGGATTCAAAAAGCGCGGCAAATTTAAGATTTAAATTTTTAATTATAGTTGTAAAGTAATATTGTTGTTTAGTTCTTAAATTTTTAATTTAAATATGAAACAACATAAAACATTGTAAAATTATATACTTCCTTATTTTGTTTGTGAAATAGTCTTTCAAAATACCATTCGTGCATGTTGAATTATACATAATTTTTTTACTGTATATAAAAAAAATATTTTGCTTAAGGAAATTTTTTTCGTGCATTTTTCGTCAAAAGTCACTCAAACAATTGCCAAGCAAAATATTTTTTTAATCCAGTAAAAAAATTATCGATAATTCAGCATGCACTTATAATATTACTACTGATATAATTTGTTTCAATAATTCATGTTATTGCTAAATATTCGCAGAGTTTATTTCCTACCAAGCTCGGCATTTATAAAATATGAAGGCCTTCTAGGATAATATTGATAAACTATTGTTTTTTGAATAACTTAAAAAGTATGTCGTTGGTATGGTAGTTTTATTTGGCTTAATTTTAAATCCAGTAAAAAAATTATCGATAATTCAACATGCACTTATAATATTACTACTGATATAATTTGTTTCAATAATTCATGTTATTGCTAAATATTCGCAGACTTCATTTCCTACCAAGCTCGGCATTTATAAAATATGAAGTCCTTCTAGGATAATATTGATAAACTATTGTTTTTTGAATAACTTAAATGTATAAGCGTTGGAATGGTAGTTTTATTTGGCTTAATTTTAAATCCAGTAAAAAAATTATCGATAATTCAACATGCACTTATAATATTACTACTGATATAATTTGTTTCAATAATTCATGTTATTGCTAAATATTCGCAGACTTTATTTCCTACCAAGGTCGGCATTTATAAAATATGAAGGCCTTCTAGGATAATATTGATAAACTATTGTTTTTTGAATAACTCAAAAAGGATAAGCGTTGGAATGGTAGTTTTATTTGGCTTAATTTTAAATCCAGTAAAAAAATTATCGATAATTCAACATGCACTTATAATATTACCACTGATATAATTTGTTTCAATAATTCATGTTATTGCTAAATATTCGCACACTTTATTTCCTACCAAGCTCCGCATTTATAAAATATGAAGGCCTTCTAGGATAATATTGATAAACTATTGTTTTTTTGAATAACTTAAAAAGTATAAGCGTTGGAATGGTAGTTTTATTTGGCTTAATTTTTTTAATACAGTTCTTCATTTTTTAGTACTAAAATATACAGGGCCTTATTAAGAAAATCAAAGTTAGAAGTATTTCCGGTAAAACCGAAAGCGACAGTGTTTACTAAATTGGATAATTAGGTAAATATATAATTTACCTAATTATTGTTAAAGTCCAAACCAAAGATAAAACATTTAATCAATAAGCACATGCCTATCTATTCAAACAAAAATGTTACAATGACATTACTGAAGATCATGTACAGTATTTTTTTTTAATAACTTATAAACTATTAATTTTGGAATAGTAGTTGAGTTTACGGTTTTTCGCAGAATTGTATCAATAATAAAATGAGACTAAAATATATAGGGCTTCCCATTAAAAAAAAAATGTTAGAATTATTTCCAGGTAAACCGGAAGTGATAGTATTTAGAAAATTACACCATCAGGTATATTATATCTTTAAATAAAACTTTACTTAAAGAAGCATATCTCTATCTCGTCATACAAAAAAGATACAGGTACTGTACCATTTAAAAGAATAACCCTGTATACATTATGTTCTTTTTCGCTTAAAAGCGAAAATTAAAGTTATAGTTATTTAAGTATTAAGGGCAGTAAGTGCATTTTACCGGTTGAGGATTATTTTGGAGATTAAGAAGTTTTTTTTAAATTTTTTTCGTTTTTCGCGAAAAGAAAATAAAAAAAATACATATTTCTTTTTAAGTTTTTTTCGATTTTTTTTTTCGATTTTTTTTCAATTTTTCGTTTTTCAAATAAAGATCTCTTGAAAAAAAAATTAATTTTTTTTATTATAGTATTACATATCTTCACGGCTTGTTTTTATTTAATATTAATATTATTTAACGAATACACATCTTTTTTATTTAAAAAAAATAGAAATATCAAACATGAGTTATTCGTTTCAAAATAAATTAACATTAAATTAATTATTATTAATTAATTATTAATATTACTGTTAAATATTTAAATTGTTAAAAAATTGTTTCAAAAAATGGTTCTGCAAATACACCTCCAGATTTGGTATATAACATAACTTCCATATTTGTAGGATCCTAAAATCCTCAAATAATTATAATTATATAACATAAGATAACTTCCATATTTGTAGGATCCTAAAATCCTCAAATAATTATAATAATATAACATAAGATAACTTCCATATTTTGTACCGTAATTAATACGTTCACTGCCAACGGCTAGTTTTGACAGCGGAGCAATGGGTATGGGCAAGGGAAAAATAGAAAGAATTGATTAATGTTGTTAGGGGCGCCAGTTACTTTAGCTTTTACTCCTTTAGGTAAGTAACAACCTAGTGTAAATACTTAAGCTTTTCAGTTTGAGAAAATATAACCCCTATGCTGATGAATTCATTTCTCAAATGAAAGAAAAAAAAATATAGGCTGTCCCATCTACTTTGGAAAAATTATCTTCCAGGATAAAATGTACGATTGAAAATGTTGTCCGGGATTAAATATGCTTTTGAAAATTATGTCCAATATAAAATTGTCTGCTAGACGGTCATATAGAATTTATCTATGCCGAAAAATACAGAACCATGTTCCAACAGAACATCACTCCATGCGGAGAACTTGTATATCAAATATACCAAAATAAACTTCAACTTAAATTAATGTAATTCCATATTAATGGTATAGAAATGGTGAGTAATTAATGGTCTAGTGATTGTGCTTAATTAATGTAGTAATAATGGTGCTAAAACAATAATTATATGTCAGAAATATTCTAAGAAACAGAAAAACTTAACTTACGTCTCATTCTAAGTCTTCGATGTCCATCGAAACGTTATAAATGCGTAATTGTAAAAAAATAACAGTTATAATATCTTCCGCATTGTTTAAATATTCATTTTCACTAACTTTAAATAAAAATACATGAAGGATTACTTCGATGATTACAGAAAATAAACACTCGTCAAAATGAGACCACCATTGTACAGAGTTCATCAAGAAAGAGCGAAAATCGACCTTATCAACCGGTATGAACCCTTCAGGTGAATAAAATCCTATTTCTGAACTATTAGCGACATCTATGCAAGTCATTATCAACTACAGTTTTACCGTATAGGATTCCTAATAAAGGTAACTGAAACGACACCAAAAATAATAACTAATTAAAAGAATGTTTCCTAATAAATCTGTATTAGTGATATCTAACCTCAAAATATTACTCTAAGAAACAAATATAAACAATACTTATTGTTTATCAGCAAAACTAATAAAAATACGAACAGAATACTAAGTGTCCTGTGAACTAAGTATAAACAAAATACTGAATCTAAGTGAGCAGTTCCAGCAAACTATTTTCAACAAATTCTGGATTATCCCGAAGAAATAAACATATGAAATTTTCCAGGAGAAACAAGCTACAGATGAAAGCCAGTGAAATCCAACCCTCAATAGACTCTGAAACATATAAAAACCAGGTAAGTCCATAGACAAATGCACTATAGAGAAATAAGTCATATGATTCTTTATTATTAAAAATCATATTCTAATTATGTTTTCTTTATGTTATTTTCAGGTAGAACTATGGAATAGAGACTTATATGGTTAGAATTCAGTTCCTGCTACAAAATAGTCCCAGATACAAAATAGTTCTGTACGTACGTAACTATTTATATACAAAATAAACATAAATTATAACGTAAGTAAACGAATAGTTTAATTAACCCTTGCTATATTACAAAGTGACGATTTATGTCGTTACACATGCCCCCTCCAAAAATAATAAAAATATTTAATATACAAAAAATATTTTTATACCAAACTCTAAAACTATTTAACTTAAATAGCTAAAATATATACTATATTTTATTTAATAAATCAACAAAAAATACAATACTTTATGTAAATCATTTGAAATACTACTTGATAGTTAACAATAGCTAAGCTTGATAACTACGTGTATCATCCGCCTACTCTTATGTAGAACATAATTTTGGGACTTTATCGGTGTGTGTCATAAACAGGTAATTGTCATAATCAGGTAATTGTCATAATTAATTTTGTTTTTCTTTTTAGCTAAGTTTTATCAAGATAAAAAAAATAGAAATAAGACTTGTCTGTGTGCACCAGAATTCTCTTCTACAAAAAATATATTTATATATTTTTTTACTATATACAAAAGTTTTGGGTACCCTTTAAATATTTTCAATACATTGATATTTTTTAAATATCATTCCGAATAATACTAAGAATATATTCTTATTTAATAAAAGCTAGCCAACTGAAATGTCACTATTCGATCCAAAATATTTCTTTAGATCTTTAACATGCCAGTCGCCTCTATGACCATCTGCATTTTCCAAAATATACACTAACTTTGACTTTTTCGCAACAACTTTGCAAAGTATGTACTTTGGAGCAAGTTTTGCAGCAAAACTTTTACTAGCATCTGAGAGTACTTTGTTTCGTCTCCAAACTTTTTCACCTATATCAAAATTTACTTCACGCTTGCGCAAATCATAAGTACGCTTATTACGTTCATAAGCTTCATGTAAATATTTCTTTACATCAACAAAAATCTCTTTAAGATTTCCCAAGTCTTGGCTATACGAGTCTCTGTCACAAGGTTCTAATTTAACACCATCAGTTGATGTCATTTTGCCATAATAAGTTCCTGTGATAGGTACATTCCTCCCAAAATTAAGAAATGCCGGCGTATACCCCGTAACTTCATTTACAGACGTTCGTAAAGCTAGACCTATTTTTGCTAAATTTTTACACCATTCTTTTTGATTATCTTTTATATATGATCTTATAGCAGTAGAAATTGTGCGATGTTGCCTTTCCGTCGGATTATTTTGACTATGGTAAAGTGCATTAAACCAAATTTTCTGTACATTATATTCATCTGCTAATTTTTTAAAAACTTTACCAGCAAATTGTTTTCCATTATCGACAATTAAAAATTGACAGACTCCGTAAACTAAAAAAACTTCATTCTCAATGAATTTACATATTGCATTTGCAGTAGCTTCCCTTAAAGGATGTAATAATGTATACTTTGTAAACCAGTCTGACACAACTAAAAGATAACAAAAACCTTTAGAACTTCTGGGAAATGGTCCCTGCAAATCACATGAAATAACTTGCCACGGATAATTTACTTCTTTTTCACGACCCATCAATCCAAAACGTGCAGAATTACTAACTTTTTGTGATTGACAAATATTACAACATCTTACATACTTTAAAATATCTTTACGCATTTTTGGCCAAAAATATGTTTCTGAAATTCTATGAAAAGTTTTAAAAAATCCCATATGAGAAGCTAATACATCGTCATGACATTCTTTTAGAACTTGTTTACGACATTTTTGAGGCACTAACAATTTCCACTCTATAATATTACTTTTTACTTTTGTCTTGGTCGGTATGAACTTATAAATATTATCATCAATAACTTTAAATTGCGGATATGAATCTGGACTCTTAACAATTTTTTCCCTCAACTGAATATAATATTTATCACTATTATAATCATTTACATTAAAATTAATTAAATTTACATCTGGAAAAATTGATTTTTCTGGTTCTATTCTATCAAAAGCTCTGGATAACCCATCAGCTACTACATTTAATTTACCTCTACGATATACAATATCCATATCATATTGCTGTAATTTTAATGACCATCTAGCCAAGCGACCAGAGGGATCTTTCATATTACTCAAATATTTTAATGAAGAATGATCTGTAATTACTGTGAATTTAACACCTTCAATATATGGTCTAAACCTATCTATAGCAAACAAAACAGCTAAACATTCCTTTTCACCTACAGAATATTTTATTTCACTAAGTGTTAAAGCTCTACTAGCATAAGCTATTACTTTTTCTTGACCATCTTGCGTTTGTGTTAATATGGAACCGAGGCCAACTAAAGAAGCATCACATTGTATAACAAATGGTAAAGAAAAATTGGGACTTGCTAAAGCTGGAGCATTTATTAAAGATTCCTTCAACAATAAAAAAGCTTTTTCTGCATCAGTATTCCAACTAATGGCTTGTTTTTTACCTTTGCCCTTTAAAAGTGAATTTAATGGACTAACAATTGTTGAAAAATTCCTAACAAATCTACGATACCACGAAGCTACACCTAAAAATCGTTTTATCTCTGTACTATTTGTTGGTCTAGGATAGTTTATTATTGCTTCTACTTTTTGCGGATCGGTTCTTAAACCAAAATTATCAATTACAAAACCTAAATACTTAAGTGATTTTCTAAAAAAATTACTTTTTTCAAAATTTATTGTAAGATTAGCAGATTTTAATTTTTCATGTACTATTTGAAGTAATTTAATATGTTCCTCAAATGTTTTTGATACTATTATAATGTCATCAATATAAACAAATATATTTGGATAAAAGGAGAAAGGAAAAAGTTTATCCATTAATCTTTGCTGACTTTGTGTTCCATTTTTGAGTCCATAACACATTACATTAAATTCAAATAGTCCCCTACCAGGTACGGAAAATGCAGTTTTTTCTTTAGCAGTTTTTGTAAGTGGAATCTGCCAAAAAGCATTTTTTAAATCTATACTTGATATATATTTTGCATCGCCTAATAAACTTAAAATGGAGTCTATCCTTGGTAAAGGATGTGAATCACCTTTTGTAATAGAATTTAATTTACGTCCATCAAAACAAAAACGGTATGTACCATTAGCTTTTTTTACTAATAAAACTGGTGAATTAAAATCAGAATAAGATGGTGAAACTATATCATCTTTTAACATTTTATCTAACTCTTTATGTAAAATTTCTATTAAATAAGGTGACAAAGGATATTGACGCATTTTAAAAGGTTTATTATTTCCTGTATCTATATCATGTTCTATTAAATTTGTTCTACCTATTTTTTCGCTATATAATTCTTTAAATAAACTAACAAATTTATCTGCTATCTTTTTCTGTTCGTCTGTCAAGTCACATAAGCCTACTGAATTATCTTTATTTATATCCTGACTATCACTGTTATTACTGATCACATTCAATTTATTAATTTTATTATTCCAAGATTCATCAGAAAAATCCAGAGTCATAGAAAACAATTGTAAAAAATTCACACCAAAAATAAAATTTGTTTCCAAAGAAGGAACAACCAAGACTTGTAAAATCTTAACTTCATTATCTACTTTAATAGGTAAATAAACAACACCAGTTACTAACTGTTTAGATTTATCAGCTGTAGTAACATGCGGTATAAGACATTTATCAATTTTTAAATTAAACTTCTCTAAAATTTTAATCGCGTGACCACCAGCCACTGAACAATTTGCACCTGTATCAATCAAAGCTGTTATATTTTTATCAAAAATATTTACTTTAATATATGGACGGTTATCTCTAGGTAATTTAATAAAAGAACTTTTATTAATTACAGACAAACTATACGGTTTATAAAAATTTTTAACTTTATCCAACCAATCTTTCCATTCATTCAAATAAAAGCGTTTATTTGTTTCTGTTACACTTGATTTTTGTAAAGAATTGATATTATTTTTATTATAATAAATGTTTTTACAAAAAGTAGTTTTGTTATCCTTTTTTATCTGACTGTCATTATTATTTTTAGCCTTTTTATTAAGTGAATGCCGACTAAAATCATCCACTTTCCTATTTAGTTTTTTTGTACAGGAAGGGCAATTTTTAAAAACTACATCTTTATATCCACATTTATAACAAAACTTTGTTCTTTTAGCTAAACATTTGCTAAAAATATGATTTGGTTGGTTACAGTTATAACAAATTACTTGTCTACTTTTATTATTACTACTATTACTACTATTCTGTGTATTATTAAAGCTTTGATTGGTACTTTGACTAATTTGAGAAACTTGACTACTATTACATACTGAACTTTGACGAGTAGAGGAAGATGGGGTAAGTTTGGACACTGTGGTATTATGACTACAATTACATTTACTACTAAAATTTTGATTTATATCCGAACTTAGGACATTTACTTTATTAACTGCTGTATTTTTTGCCACACTTTTACCTGCTATGCTCTTTTGTTTTAATTGATAAGCTTCATCTATTCTTTTACAACTGTCTTTTAAATCTTCTAAATCATTTATTTCTATAAGTGATAATGGTGTAAAATAATGTGGTAATATTCTTTCTCTAATCGTCTTAAGTCTAGTATATAAACTTGCAGCATGAATTAAACGTTTAAACAAGGTTTCCATAGCACCTATAAAAATTGCGATAGATTCATCGGGATTTTGATATCTAGAACGGATATCATCCCATGTTCTATCATCTATGTTAGCTGGAAGAAAATCTTTTTTTAATGCTTGAATTATTTGAGACCATGAATTTAAATTATCTTTAATTGAGAGAAACCATGACAATGCTGGTTCTTTGAATAAGTCATATGCGGATTTAAATAACATTTCGTCTGTAACATTTCTACTTATTTTCATATATTCAACTTGCTCAATAAAATTTAAAACGTTAGACTTTCCATCAAAATTAATATTCCATTTATAAACTGGTACTGATTTTAAATAATCATTATCTTTTTTACTAGAAACATTAGGACTAAACTGTGTACTATTATGTAATGAAATATTATTATTTACTTGAGTAAGATCTGAATTTTTACCAGATTTTTCATAAAGATCTAAAATATCTGCTTCTATTTCTAAACAAGTTGCTTTAGTTATTTCTAAAAATTGAATACGTCTAACTTTATTTTCTTCTACTTCAGGAAAACGTTGCAGACGATTTGTTACATGTACTAAATAAGTTTTTAATTTTCTTAAATCAGCTAAACTATAATCACCATGATATTCTACAATTTCTGAAGATATACTATCTAAAATTCTATTAATATTTTCCACTTCACTGTTAAAATTAAAAGTCGGATCTACATATTTTACTTTAGGATCTTCCCTAGCTATGGCTCTACCTAAAACTTTAATTCTAGATGCTCTATTATTTTTTGCTGTTAAATGTCTTATACGAAGTTCATAATTTACCATTTCTGCAGTCAAAAATCTAATTTCCATTTTATCTAAATCGTCCATTTTGAATATTTATTTTTCAAAATTTAAATTCAATTTACTCAAAATATTTATTTTATAATAAAATATTTATACTGTACCACAAATTATTTTTTTTTTTGTGTACACTGCTCAACAAAGTTTTTGCATACTTTGGAAAATTTCCCAAATATGTCAAAAAAATACTAAATTATTATTTATCTCAATTGGACAAATTAATAATTATAAATAGTCTCCAAAACTACAAAATTAGCTAATATTTATTCATATCCTTCGCATAAATAAATACCCTATTATCCATTTATTTCTATTGAATAAAAGATAATTTCTAGAAAAACTGAACCCACGCCAAAATTTCTCTATTCCATGTTATTCCATAAAATTCAGAAAAAACATAAAAAACACATATCTGATATATCTTATCAGATTAACTCTAGTTTGACTTAATTTTCAACAAAAAATATTTTATTCAACAGTTATATGTAGTTTTTCTCAAAATGAACTTTAAGTTACACTGAAAAAAAAAATAAGCTTTAGATTTTTACAAAAAATACACTGAGAAAAATGGAGTAAAATTAAAAAAAAACAAGTGTTCTATCTATCCAAATACCACGTTCTTGGGCGCCAATATTAGTGTACCGTAATTAATACGTTCACTGCCAACGGCTAGTTTTGACAGCGGAGCAATGGGTATGGGCAAGGGAAAAATAGAAAGAATTGATTAATGTTGTTAGGGGCGCCAGTTACTTTAGCTTTTACTCCTTTAGGTAAGTAACAACCTAGTGTAAATACTTAAGCTTTTCAGTTTGAGAAAATATAACCCCTATGCTGATGAATTCATTTCTCAAATGAAAGAAAAAAAAATATAGGCTGTCCCATCTACTTTGGAAAAATTATCTTCCAGGATAAAATGTACGATTGAAAATGTTGTCCGGGATTAAATATGCTTTTGAAAATTATGTCCAATATAAAATTGTCTGCTAGACGGTCATATAGAATTTATCTATGCCGAAAAATACAGAACCATGTTCCAACAGAACATCACTCCATGCGGAGAACTTGTATATCAAATATACCAAAATAAACTTCAACTTAAATTAATGTAATTCCATATTAATGGTATAGAAATGGTGAGTAATTAATGGTCTAGTGATTGTGCTTAATTAATGTAGTAATAATGGTGCTAAAACAATAATTATATGTCAGAAATATTCTAAGAAACAGAAAAACTTAACTTACGTCTCATTCTAAGTCTTCGATGTCCATCGAAACGTTATAAATGCGTAATTGTAAAAAAATAACAGTTATAATATCTTCCGCATTGTTTAAATATTCATTTTCACTAACTTTAAATAAAAATACATGAAGGATTACTTCGATGATTACAGAAAATAAACACTCGTCAAAATGAGACCACCATTGTACAGAGTTCATCAAGAAAGAGCGAAAATCGACCTTATCAACCGGTATGAACCCTTCAGGTGAATAAAATCCTATTTCTGAACTATTAGCGACATCTATGCAAGTCATTATCAACTACAGTTTTACCGTATAGGATTCCTAATAAAGGTAACTGAAACGACACCAAAAATAATAACTAATTAAAAGAATGTTTCCTAATAAATCTGTATTAGTGATATCTAACCTCAAAATATTACTCTAAGAAACAAATATAAACAATACTTATTGTTTATCAGCAAAACTAATAAAAATACGAACAGAATACTAAGTGTCCTGTGAACTAAGTATAAACAAAATACTGAATCTAAGTGAGCAGTTCCAGCAAACTATTTTCAACAAATTCTGGATTATCCCGAAGAAATAAACATATGAAATTTTCCAGGAGAAACAAGCTACAGATGAAAGCCAGTGAAATCCAACCCTCAATAGACTCTGAAACATATAAAAACCAGGTAAGTCCATAGACAAATGCACTATAGAGAAATAAGTCATATGATTCTTTATTATTAAAAATCATATTCTAATTATGTTTTCTTTATGTTATTTTCAGGTAGAACTATGGAATAGAGACTTATATGGTTAGAATTCAGTTCCTGCTACAAAATAGTCCCAGATACAAAATAGTTCTGTACGTACGTAACTATTTATATACAAAATAAACATAAATTATAACGTAAGTAAACGAATAGTTTAATTAACCCTTGCTATATTACAAAGTGACGATTTATGTCGTTACAATTTGTAGGATCCTAAAATCCTCAAATAATTATAATTATATAACATAAGATAACTTCCATATTTGTAGGATCCTAAAATCCTCAAATAATTATAATTATTTAAGGATTTTAGGATCTTAAAAATATGGAAGTTATCATCTTATATACCGAATCTGGATCTGGATAATAATTATTATTTAGATGTGTTTTATTTCTCATAATGTCTTAAAAATTTATGTTAGATGCCTTCTCCTTGCTCTGTAACCTTATTTTTTTTATATTGCGTTTTATTATGACGTTTATTATTATTACTTAGTCTATTAACATTATGTGTGTGATTAGAAATTAGTGGTAAATTTTTATAGGCTGGTGCTGTTAATAACCCAAATTAAAATAAATAAATTACGTAACCTAATTCTTCTGAGTATATAATAAAAGCTTTACTTGCTTTTCAATTTAAAAATTCTCTTTTTTTTTTCTTTTTGAAGTTTAATTAAAGAAGCATCCTCTAAGGGCAACTTATTGTTTTGTATTAAGTAAAAATGTTTTATTAAAATCGTTTAATATTCTAAAACAACTGTTTTGAAGTTTTCTGATTTTACTTACCTACATTTAAATTTTTATTTTTATTCTACACAACAGGTTCATTTTATCGTGACAATTTTTTTTATTATATTAAAATCATAGTAGCTTTGCCTGATAAAAGCACAAGACCTTTTTTTGAGAAAATAAAGTGAGAAAAGTGAGAAAGAGCGCGAAAAGTGAGAAAAGTAAGAAAATAAAATTTATTTATTTAATAGTAGAGAAGTCAAAAAATGTATTTTTCTACATGTTTACATATTATCTACCGTTGTCAAGGCTTTTTTACCTTGGCAACCAAAAAATCAGTAAACTCATTTATTATTGACCGTTGTTAAGCATTTTTTATTGACGACGGTTAATAATAACAAAAATTTGAGACAACTACTAACTTTTTTCAACTTATTTGTCAAACTGACAGCTATGTCAAAATAATTTTAATTTATTTTTAACTGATATTTGGAGTTACTAGCTTTAGGTAGTAGAAAAAATAGTATATGCACCACGTATGCGAATTGTCTTAAGTGTTCTCGACTGATTTTTTGCCTCGACTTCGTGTCAGCAAAAAAACTTCAGTCTCGAACACTAAAGACTTAGTTCGCATACTAGGTGCATAATATACTATTACAGGACATGAAATTAGATATCGCCCTGTAGATTTCGAAACATCTTAAGATAAGATCTTATCTCAAAAAATCAATTTTCTGTTCCTTGTACCAATCAACTCTGTACATGATGACTGGTAACTTATACAAACTCCAGTTTATAACTTGAATATAGCAGAACTTATAAACTAATTCAAATAGTTAATTGGAGTTTTTATTGTCGCGTTCTCGCGCTTTAACTTTATTAAACTATTCGACCTTGGTTAATATAATTACTATAGTTAAATGATTCTTGCGATATTACAAATAACCATGACGTCATCTATGACGTTACATTAACTAAACCGTACGACCAGCCTTTCGAGGTAGTTGAATGTGTTGTAATATATCTGTCTCTTTCTAATCCATCGCTTGTCAATTTTGAAAGAATTTTTTTGTAATTTCGACGAAAGATTTTCTTAAAATATAATACTTAATTCTTATTTGTTGCCATAATAGAGGAGTATTCAGACAAGCTGGATTTATCCATAAATAAGAACCTACTATTATACATATCGTAGAGCCACCAGAAGTAAGAAGTTATTAGAAGAATTAAAGAAAGGTAAAAGAAATTTTAATAAATGATTTAGTAAATATAGCTTACAAAATTTTAGACCACTTTAAACTCCTGCAGTACCTGAAAGATTGCATAGAAGAAGGTACAATACCATGGAAAAGTTCGACATAACAGTGTTTAATAATTCAACCACAACCACTAATGACAAAATGGTGGAAGAACCATCTGCTAGTTGTTCCACTGAGTCCACCAAGGGCTCCAAAACTATTTAAAATACCAAGGGGAAAAAAAATACACAACAGGACATTGAAGCCATTTAAGGGATGTTTCTCTGTTTTCATAGTCACTATTTATAAACTGCTTTCCAGCAGCAGTTACCCAAGTAAAAAGTTTTTCACCTTTTAAAATAGAACTTTTTTTTCATTTACTTAATGGTTCTATACTGTAAAATAGGTAAAGTAATTACCCCCCAGGGAGTGGAATAAAAAAATTTTTATTATCAGATTAAGTTTCGTCAACCCCAAAAACCTCTATACAGCAATTTTGATGAAAATAATGAAAAATTTAAAAACATTTACCCCCGCGCTGGTGAAGAAGAAAAGAATGTATGTATGTAAAAGAAGAAAAATTTTATTATCAGATTCAATTTTCAAATTTTTGAAAAAAATGTATTTTCCCCGCTTGTCCTCCTTGCGGCACCCCAATGTTCACCAAAAACAACAACATACCCGTATGCTAAATTTAAAGTCTCTAGCTTAAAGCGTTCTTAAGTTATCGTGACTGGACAGGACGACTGGCCGAGCGACATTTTTTTTGCTCGAAATTGAGTTATATAAAACGTCATAAAACATAAAAATACGCAAAAAAAATTGAAAACTTTTGCCCGAATACAAGGCTGTCTCAAAATTTAGAAAATTTTCAAAATGGGAAAGCAAAATTAAATTTACGTCATGCAAACTGACCAAAATTCATACACTTTAGAGGGATGTTAGGGGGGGTAGCCAAAATATAAAATCTCTACAGCCTTTAATAACGCGAGAAACGGGGTATGAAGTGTATGAATTTTGGTCAATTTGCGTGGGGTATTTTATGGACGACCCCTAACAATAAGACACATTGCAAATAACACGTTGTATTAGATACTCTTACATACAACAATAAAGACAAATATTCCAGATATCTTCTTCAGCATTTGTCGTTTTCCATTTGTCGTCAGGGATGCCGATTTTTAATCGATTCTTTGAAGATCGATACTTTTAATAAAATTAATCGATTTTTTTATTTTCTATATTTTATTATAATCGATTCTTTTTCCTTTGAATCGATCTTATATAATCGATCACGTTTTTTGTCCGAAGCATATCAAACACCACGTGCACTGTCGATTTCTGGCGTCTGTAATGCTAAGCTTTGTCTTTGTCTGTTTTATACAATTAGATATTAAAATTATTAAATAAGTCGATTTTTTATTTGATTTTGAATTGATTCTTAGAATCGATTATTTTTTATGAGAGAGGCATTCCTGATTTTCAAAAATAACTTGTCAATTGCGGCAGTCAGTTCAAGAAAGGTAGTAGTCCAGGGACAAGTACAGTTGTTCAACTAACTGCTGTAAATATATCGATCGCGCAGCCTTAGCGTTCACGTAGATGATACTATCCTTAAGCAGAATGAATAAATCTACAAATTTTGCGAACATTTGCTTTCTTATCTCAAAATGGCTATTTTTGGACTAGTAGGTACTGTTCTTTAACTGACCGATTTTATTGTTGCCCAACAGTTTAAATTCAATGGCCTGTAAGCCGAGAATCTTAGCCCAAGTTATTTTGTTCCAAACATTCAGGTTATATTATAGTTGTTCTTCCATCTATGCAAACTGCTTACCTTGTATCTAGCTATTTTAAGCTGGATTTAAATATATCGGCTCAAAAAGTTTAAAAAATCAAGTCTAAGGTACCATTTTAAAGAATTTTTTCGTAATTTATCACTGTAAACTTGTCAAGTAACCACTATTTTAATGATTAAAAAAAATCGCTTATTATCTCATGAAAAAAAAAAATAAAACTGGAATTTGTGTTAGTGACTAAATACCGAAAGCATTAATTTTTAATTCAACTCTACCTATTAATAGCTACTGTTTTATATTTTATGTTGATTTCTAATGAGATTACAGATTTGATTGTTTTCCCAAAAACAAACCTCAATTAAAATTATAAAATTAAACAATTTGATTTTAGAGGCTTCATTTTAAATTTATTCTACGAAAATATCGAATTATTTTACGTTAATAATATATTTGTCAAAGCAGGACTTTGATTCAGCCTGTGTATTTGATAAAACGTTAAGTGAAATATAAAACAAGCCGTGAAAATGTGTGATGCTTCGCATTCCATAGTATACACTTCACAGTGGATATTATACACGGTGTTTTTTAAATAGGGTCCTAAATTTTAAGGAGTGATCATAAAATATGACAAAAAGGTCCTAAAACCCCTTTAAAATTTCTGACCCTGTTTCAAATACACTCTGTATTGAGCTTTATCTTCATATACTTCCTAAAATATGATTTCTTTGTTCTCATGTGTGTATTTTATTTTTTGTAAGTACTATTTATTAAAAACTGGTGCCCCCTATTTTGGGGCCCATATAATATGTTATGTTACTACTTGTTAAAAACTGGTGTCCCAGGGGCATATAATATGTATATAATAATGTATATAATAATGGGGAGCATAATATGTATACTTTTTTTAAACTGGCATAAAACTAATATTGCCTGAAAATTTAATTTTCGGACTTTTTCTTTTATTTTAAACAATTTATTGAAGAGTGGCGCCTCCTATAACTTTTTTGTATGAGGATAGAACTTTTCAAGCGCGTAGCGCTAGAATAGTAATTTACGGTATCTAGTTTCGAATTTCCCAAAATGGTCAAAAAACGTTATAAACAAAACATTCTTCGATATAAATGCGTATGAAAAAAATAAGAAACTTTTTGAAAATGACCGTCCGTCCGATGTCACGTTTTTGTGGATCCGATCGACTCGAAATTTTCAATAGAAATCAAGTTCTATAAGGAAAATATTACTACTTGTTTTTGAAAGGGATTCCCCCGAAAATAAATAAAAAATATGGGTGGTTAAACTTTTTAAAAAACTGAAATAACTCTTTTCAAAAAAAAAATCGTTGTTTGGAAAAATAAAAAATTTAGATTTTTTTTTTAAATATTTTCTTTGTAATTTTTTGTTTCAAAAATTTTTCGTTTTTCGAAAAAAGAATTTTATGTTAAATTTGTTTTTTAAAATGTTTTTGTCGCGAAAAAAAAATTGAAAATTTTGTTTTTCAATTTTTTTTTTTATTTTTATTTTTTTTAGTTATTTGGGGAAATGCAATATGCCATCCACTGGGAATAGTGTATAATGGAATACGTAGCATTACATATCATCAAGGCTTGTTTTTTTACTCTGTTAAAACTTGATTTTTCCTAAAAATGTTCTTGAGTGCTCACAAAAAAGTGACAGACAGTCGGCAAGACCGACAAAAATAAAAGTTAATCAGAATTCGATAAAAAACATTTATAAATAAAATATTAATGCAGTATATTATGATTTTTGAAATTTAAAAACTTTTTTTTTTAGCTTGATAGCTGTAAAGAGTATAACAATATTCTTTTCCGTTTTACAAAACAAATCCCTATAGGCAGCTTTATTTACCCTGCTAAATCCAGAAAGAGACATACAACAAAATCTTATAAGATTTTTAGTATATTTAGGGTCCATGATTACACTTACACTCAAATCACTCAATTTTAGTTGATTCTAGACCTAGCTCGTTTTCTCGAGATATAGCTCACAGTGGATGTTTTGCCCATAGTTGCAGTAAAAAATACTGCTGCCAACAAAATAATACTTTTCCCTATAGCCCTAGGTTCATTAAAATCAAAAACAGAAAAAACAATTAAAAAAAAAAAAATTTTTTACAAAAAAAGTTGCTTTTTTGGTAAAACAAAAAATAATTTGAAAAAAAATAATAATTAAAAAAAAAAATTTTTTGAAAAAAATTGTTTTTACCCCATTTTATCCCCTTACCCCAATCCGATTTATACCAAAAACAGTCCCAGCCTATAACTTTGGAATCAACCTATTGTCCAAATTTGAGGTTTTTAGCCCAAAGCGTTTTTGAGTTATCGTGGTCACAAATTTCCCGGACGCACAGACAGACCCGACGGACCGACAGACAGACCGACCGACAGACAGAATTATTTTTACGGAAATCATATTTTTTGGATATAAAACGTCTAGAAACGTAAAAAAAGCAATATAAATTTTTCGATTTTTTTTTACTAACTCAAGACTTGGGGAAAGTGAAAATATTAAGCTCTAAATACACAGGGCATCAAATTTCAAATTTCAAATTTGAAAGTTGATTTGGATCCGAAAACTGATTTTGGGTAATTTAGTTTTGCTGATTTCGAATATATCTTCTGTTTTTGTTTATCACGTAAGGGTTTTGAACAACCGCACAGTGAGCCAAGAAAAAAAAACAAGGACAAAATTCTGAATTTTTGCATACGACTATTTTTGATACCGCTAATTTTAAATAAAACAACAAAAAAAAAATCCGCCTACCATTAGGGTGGTACAAAATTTTATTTTTGTTTCGATCTTTCTAAAAATGTGTCAAATGGCCTCTTTTGATTAGGTTGATGTAGACCAATGTCCATAACTAACAAATTCTACACTTCATGTTAAAGAATGAGATTTTTGGTATCGCTTATAGCTGAAAAAAATTATAAGTGATGGAAAAAAATACTTGTTTCGATATATTTTGATGAAAATTTTTATATAAATACTAAAGATATAACTTTGATTTTTATAAGCAATACTAACACATATGTGCAGTTTGTAAGAATAAAAAAGCTTTAGATTGAATCCAGTACTGAAAAGTTTACGGTATTAAATGAAGAAAAAATACATTGAATTATATTTAATATTTATTATTTTAACGTTTTAAAGCAAGGAGAAAAAGTTTTTGTTTTAATTTTGTTATTATCATAATATAAGCATAGCCCGGCGAGAATTCAGTTATGAGTCATAAATGTTAAAAATAAATACAGATAAAGTGAAAATAAGTAACCAAGTCCTTTTTTGGTAATAAGGTTTACCACACAAACCAAAAAAAAACCCTACTTATTATATGGACTTTTTAAAATGTTTTGATGGATTTTCACGTTTCACTTATTTGCAGGTGGCGACGTTGCCACTATCAAATCCAGCTTAGACAATAGAAAGCTATAGATTAATAACAATCCGATGGTATGTACACAGCATATTTTTCGGTCCAAATTGTTAGTTTTCTATATCAAATTTCGATTAGGAAATATATAAATGTTACTTTTTGGAATAGGAAATGCCCTTCCGAAGGCAATATATTATTTTTATGTTGAATAGAGATACATTTCTTATGTTGATCCAACATTGCGCTACGAATATTATGCATCTATGGTCCCAGGTTTTGTCTGAGATTTTTACGAAACATAACCTAAAAATTTTTTGGCGATAATTTTACGAATACAACTGCAATTTTCGTTTTAAAAAGTGATTGTTTTATTGTTTTGTGTCGCTATTGTTATAAGAAAAATGCCGAAACCTTTGAGCTTGCAGAGCAAACAGTTAGTCGCGTCGCTAATACGTTATTTTGAGAGGGAAAGGGAGAACGATGGCCCTTTTATCCCATTAAACTCCGTAAGAGAGGTAAGCTAATGATAAATAATAAAAGTACATTAAAATCTACCTAAACTATTGGTAGATAATCGTTAAAAGCAAAAACAACAAGCCTGAGAGAAAATTTACATAGTTACACTCGAGAGGTTTATTTATTGGACAATCCTATTCAACAATCTTTTGCAATCCTTGACAATTCCTAACAATCTGTGACAATCATCCACAATCATCTTCCTCCTCCAAAGTCATCTTCAATCTTAAAATTTTTCCCCCTGGGGTAAAGCTTTTTTTTAGTTTCAGAGTTAAAGACCTTTTTTTTAGTTTTTATAAAAACTAAATAAATAAAAACTAAAATGACCCACAATCCTTTTGACAGTCTTCCACAATATTTTATTCTTATAATCCTTGTACACTTCTTTTTCAATAAATAAACCCCTTTGTTACACAATTACATAATATTTACATAATATGTAAGATACATTTATTTTTGCGATACAAAAGTTTAGATAGGTAGTTTAATAAAATTTCAAAAATATATTTTTATTATAGTAGATGTACAATAGTAAAAATTTAATCTTTTAACCTCATTTTAATAATTTTTATTTAATTTTAATAATTTTTATTTAATTTTAATAATTTTAGCGAGCAGCTGATGCTCTAGGTTTGAGCCTTAAGACAGTACAAAGAGTTTCGTCTGATGTGAAGAAGAATGTTGTGTCAACCCCTCCAAAAAACCCCAGAAAAGATGCGATAAGGCCAGTGGTGGATGTAGATGGTGCAACATGCAATGCGATTAGAAGGCAAATTTACACGATGTATGAAGATAGTAAGTTAAATTTTTGTTTTATTGATACCTGTTTTTTATACCCATATTAGATTATCATTTATTTGCTCAGAAATACCCTGAAGGGTGTTGAACATGTCAAAATTACAAATACATATAATTATTACAATATTAATATATAATTATATAATTATAACTATCATAGCAAACTTTTGATTACCACAACCTTATTAAGAAGCTCTTTGTAACCTATTCTGTAGGACAGGGCCCCACATACATAGGCGCCGACTTTTCAAAATCCCAGAGGAGGCCCAAAATTTTTTTACCAGTTTTATAACTGCTTAGAGGTCAAGATAAATAAAATAAATAAATAAGTAACAAAAATATATAAAATATACATTTTCATTAAATGAAAAATAGAGTAACAATATATTTAAAAAATGTGAAGCTTTTATAATTAAAAGTATAGACAATATTCCAAGAGAGGGCTCGGCCCCTTGCTATGAGTTCAGGGGGCCATGACCCCTGGCCCCCGGAGTTGGCGCCTATGCCCACAAATTTAATTGGGCCCCATCTCTTCAAGAGACCCCCCATCCTACTCTAGGCATGGCAGATTGCCAGAAACCAGGCTAAACAAGCAACAAATATTATATTGTTATAATTTTTAGAAATAAACCCCCAAGAATTTACAAGGTGGACCAACTAGCTGAAGAATATGGTCATACTATATTAAGATTACCTCCATACCATTGCATGTTTAATCCCATTGAGATGGTGTGGGGCATCACCAAAACTTACTATAATAGACATATTGGAAGAGATGGTAAGTGTGAAGTCATAGATAGGAATAGGTATGAGCTATTTTTAATTAATGGGGGTTTAGGGGGGTCCTTGGTCAATTTTCGGATTTTTCCTGGGAGCGTGGGTGGATACTCCATGTACATGCCAAATTTCAAGTTTCTAGCTATTTTAGAAGTGTTTTTAATAAATGGGGGGGGGGGGGTTAGGGGGAGTCAGTGGTCAATTTTCGGATTTTTCCTGGGAGCGTGGGGGGATACTACATGTACATGCCAAATTTCAAGTTTCTAGCTATTTTAGAAGTGTTTTTAATAAATGGGGGGGTTAGGGGGGGTCGGTGGTCAATTTTCGGATTTTTCCTGGGAGCGTGGGGGATACTTCATGTACATGCCAAATTTCAAGTTTCTAGCTTATCTGAAAGTGGGTCTTCAAACCCGGACAACCCTACATACATACCCAGGTTTTTTCTCCTTTATTGTATAGATTAATTTAGCTTATTATTTATTTATTTTGGCATCATACAGTATTGTAGAGCCCAAAATAAGCTTCTGGATTGCGCTAGGGGCCAAAAATATACTTGACAATAACTGTTATAGTTGACAATAATTATACAATTATTTTATGTAACATAATTTATGAGCTCTATACAGACACCTTTTTAGGTAAGACAATAAAAGACAGCGAGGAAATGTGGAAAGAAGCATTACAGCTAGCAACTAAAGAGGTATGGGCCAATTGTATTGATAAAACAGAAAGAGAAATTAAAAAATATTGGGAACACGAGGCACAGTTTGATTGTGCTGAAGATGCTTTACCACTAGTTATTAATATAAATGATAATGATGACTCTGATGAAAGTGTTGAGTCTGATGTCGAACAGGGATAAGTATTTTTTTTAAATTATATATACAATATATAATGTATGAGTTTAAATAAGTAACGTTTTTTTTTTAGATCTCAGCTTTTGACAAATTCGCATATTTTGTAGAATAAATTATGCTTTATCAAAGAAAGGTTCGTTTTAAATGAAAATGCTGCACATACATAAGTATTTTACAGTTCTTGAATAATTAAAAAATGTTTTACTAATTTTAATAAGAGAATTTAAGTAGGCAAAGTTAATTTTTTTAGATTTCAGGTATTGACAAACAGACAAAATATCTTACGCAATACCGTTTTCCTAGCACCTAGATATAGGTGCCCCTTAAAAAACTTAATTTTTTAGTATTTTCCAGATTTTTGTTCATCTTAGAAGAGCAAAATGGCTCAGAAAAAGAATAACATTTCTGATTAAATGCCTCAAATGAGACAGATATAAAATAATTTATTTTTATTCTATTGTATAATAAAGTTCTAGCTTATACCTCGTAACTTTTGAATGAGTTGAGATATCGGCTTAAAATTTGGAACACACCAATAAGAAAACTTAAGCCATCTTTTGGCATATATTCGATATTTTTACCCTGTTGAAAATGACGGGTATGCACCATTTATACCCGCCCAGACCCGTCATTTTCAATAGGGTAGTTAAAAAAATGTGGACAGGGGGCACAGGGGGGATTTTTTTAATTTAAAGAAATAAAAAAAATCGTGGTCAAATAGAAAATTTTATAAGCTTTAAATGGATGTCTTACATGACCCCCCTTTCTATTTAAAAAAAATTCCAACTATGCCCCCCATGTCCACATTTTTTAAGCTAAAAATATCGAATATATGCCAAAAGATGGTTTTAGTTGTCTTATTTAACTGTTACTGATTTTAAGTAAATATCTCAACTCAATCAACAATTAAGAGGGGAATTGTTAATAATTATTATAATGTACCTACTATTTATTTTTTCAAATTATCTCAATTGTTATTACAACTTTCATTATTATTGATTTAATTTTATATATATTTTTTGTAAATTTTGTTTTGTGATTAAAATATTTACTATATTTTTGTATTTTTTTACCCGATTTCTAGTGTAAATTAAAAAAAAAATCCCACTGCACAGATAAAATTTACTTCACATACTAAATAGTTTATTAAAATTTTGATGAATGAATTTATGAGATTAAAATAATATTTTTACAACAAATAAAATTAATTTCTAATACAAATTTATTTTTTATTGATTGATTTATAAGATTTAAAATGTTCCATTAATAATATTGGAATAAAGTATTACTGGTGCAGGTAAGCGAAACCAAAAAAAAACTTTACGGTATTTTAAGAACGCTTTGACATAGGGACTTGAAATTTTGACCAAAAGTTTTTTGCCTCATTCAAAATCTTTGGTCCAAAGTATTTAAGTCTAAGCGTTTTAGAAATATCGTAGTGTAATGTTGCTTTGCAAGAGACTCCCACGATTAATACGACTATATTCAAATTAAAGCAGCAGACAAGTTGCAAAACAACTTTACACTACGATATTTTAAGAACGCTTTGACATAGAGACTTGATATTTGGAACAAAGATTTTCTAAGTAGTAGAGAAAATGTGTTTCAAATTTCAAGTCTCTATATCAAAGCGTTCTGGAAATATCGTAGTGTAAAGTTGTTTTGGAACTTGCTTGCTGCTTTAATTTGACTATATATTGTAAATTTTACTGACAGAAGAACTTGATTGAGAGTCTGGGTTCTTGGTCAAGAACTTCTGGTTAAACCCAATAATTATTAAATATTTTTTACGAGATTTCAAATTGTTTGGTTTTTTAGTAGACAAAAATCATTTTCACTCCTTGTACTGCAAAGGTAATTTTAACTAATAATACCTAGTGTTAATATCATTATATATTATTATATTAAAATAGCTAAAATTATGGTTTTGCACTATGTGGAGATTAATGGGTTAACCTCCCTGGAATTCATTATTGTACAAATTTTTGAGCGAGGTTTTCCACTCTGTGAAAAGTGACTTTTAACACTGAACTATGTAAAAAATGTGTCCTGGAGATGGTATACAACATTGACCGATGAATAAAAAATGTGTTGAATATGGTATAAAACTGACCAACGGGTAAAAATTAAATGTAAATTGGATCGAAGCACTTAGATTTAGTTAATAAACATTATGTAAGCCGAAAAAATATAATAATAGGTCTGTTGAGAAGTATTTTGTTTTGTTTTCTTTTTGGTAATATAAGTCCAGTTTTAAAGGCGTTTAACTGAATCATCTGGGTTGGTTAACGTGTCTTTTATTCAAAAACGCCTAAAATTGTTTAAATTTGCTTCGAGTATGGTTTAATTGTTTTTTTAATACATTTTAAAAGTAAACATGAATTTTTGAGGTTATGTTGCCCTGTCAGCCTTTGATGCAGCTCTTGGCAACACCGCTTGACCATTAACGGTAAATTAATTTAAATCTAGGGTCCCCAAAAGGACTTGGTTACTTATTTTCACTTTACATGATTTTGCTGAAATATTAAGTTGGTTTATTTGTAAAAAGGTCACTAAATCAAAACATTATAACTTAATGTGTATTGTATCATTACATCATGCTTTTTAATATTGAAAATAATTAAATAGTGATTTAAAATTGATAAATGTAAAATATTAACTTTGTAAGTTATTACATTAAATAATAATAATGTTAAAACAAAATTAAAAAGTATAAAATATAGGTATTTCATTTTTTTATATTAATTATTCGTTAGAATTTGGTATGTTTTCTGTTGCAAAAGTACCCAACACAGTGTTATGTAAATATCATAATATAGGCCAATTAATGTTGTATCTATAGATAGTAGATCTACTTATGAGAAAATTCTGGAGGATGTAGTGAAAGAGCAGCTAGGGTAGATACCCCAGTTATAGCCACCTTAAGAAAAATTCTGTTTTTATTTCTTTTTATTATGTTCCATTATAATGTTAAGGTTGCAAGTTTTGGTTTTTCTGAAACTTACAATATATTTCTAAGTTTATAAATTTAAATGTAAATAACAGTTGAAGAAAAAAATAAAAAAAAAGATTAAAAAAAAAACATTTTAAATAAGATTAGATTTTGGATGAGAGATGATCTAGATATCGAAATTAATAATGTCTGAAAGTAAAAATTGCTTTACTTCTCTTTTAAATGAGGAGAATTTATTTAATAGTTTAATATTAGGAGGAAGTTTGTTAAATAGGGTGGTAGCATAAAAGAATAAATCTTTGGGATCTTGAAAATTTAAGAATGGCATTGTAATAATAGTTTTTCTGTGAACGTTAATAAATCTAAATATGCATAGGCAAAAATCATCACATTGAGAAATTTAACATGAACAATATAAAGGTGGTTTTGAACGGAATTCAATTAAATTTAATTTATTGACCATTGACAATTTGTACATTAGGTAAGTCAGAGTAACTACAAGTTATATCAAGACTAAATACTAATAAATAATAATAAAATACACATAGTACACATAAAACACATAATAAATAAACTAAACCAAGTACTAAATTTAAAGTTAGGACTAGACGCTACATATTCATCAAAAGTGTAGAAATAGTTATGAATTCAAAACTTTTTAGTCTAAATTTAATTTTTTTTTTCAGTATTTTTTGTGGTGCAATCCATATTTGTAATATTTTGAGGTAACAGATTGTAAAAGAATCCACCAGCAAAAAAGGTTACTGAAATGAAGTATCTTGGTGTAATTGTAGATGATAAGTTAACTATTTTAAGTAATTTTAAATATATTTTAAGTAAAATAAATAAAAAAGTATTTTTCTTAAGAAGAATAGATAATATTATTAACATAAACACAAAGATAACTTTATATAAAACTAATTGCACCTCTTTTTTGACTACTGCTCCTCAATTCTGTATGGCTTAAATAAAAATGAGTTTTCTAGATTACAAATAGTTCAGAACAAAGTAATGAGAATTATACTACAATATTAGAAACTTACGCAGATTAACTTAATGTTTTATGTTTTATCACAATCAAACAAAGATAAACATTTAAAGCCTTTATATATATTTTTTTAAATTAAAAATCACATAACCCCAAAATATTTTAGTAGTAAAATTAAATTTGGAAATGAAATGCATAAATATCGTACTAGACAAGTAAATGGTTTTTATATTGATAAGGCAACCTCTAGTAAATAGAGTAAAACTTTATTCTATAATGGTCTTATAAGCTTTAATAAATTACCTGTTAATAAAAAAAACTGTGATATTTTAAATACAATCAAGTTATTGTTAAAAAAATACGTATTATAAAATTTTTAATGTTATAAACATTTATATAGATTTGATATTAAGTGGTTGTATTAGTTTGATACTAAATAAATATATTATTATTATTAAAATTATTAAATAAGCGAATGATTAAATTTTGTTCCAAATGCTCTAAAGTTAAACTATGGAGTCTATCGTTTAAAATCCATCTATCCATTGTATTTCGAAACTAATCTTTCTACCTAGCTTCGTCAAAATACGTCAACGGTGTGCTGTTTTATAAACAGTCATCGGCGAATTTCCAGTGCTCGCATAGGCGCCGCGTCGATTCTATCGTTGACGCGAGGTTTTAAATATTTACATTTTTATTTTCTTCGAAAAACACCGATATATTTACATATTTATAGTTAATATGAAATTGAAAGTTTTTGCCCGATTTGTATAATTTAGTTTTGATTTTTGGGGAATAGGGCTTTGGATCTGACTAAAATTGTTATCTAATTTGCTGTGACGTTTCGACGATGGATTTTCGTCGTTTTCGAACAGAGAATTAAAGCCAAAGATTAGTCATTGTCACTAACAATAAACACTCACATAAACAAAACATTATTTAAACAAATAAATAACAGTTAAAAAAAATCAAGACAGTGTACTTTACTATACGCAGGTTCAGTTGCTGTTCGAAAACGACGAAAATCCATCGTCGAAACGTCACAGCAAATTAGATAACAATTTTAGTCAGATCCAAAGCCCTATTCCCCAAAAATCAAAACTAAATTATAGTTAATATGTATATTCAATATTGTTGTGTGTAACAAATTAGTCGTCAAATGTTTCGATTTAGTGAGCTTTATAAAAATTTCCCTCATAATTCGGCAAAATTATTCCGTAAGCCTATGTTTCTGTGTTTATTTTCAACGTTGATGAGTCATAACTGAATTTAATCCGATTAAGGTTCATAAACGCTATATTTGGATTTGATGATAAAATATTTTTTTCAATTGTAAGATCGAAAATTAAAAGTATAGTGTTAAAGCCTGGGTTATTGTTTAAAACGTCAGTTAGTTTGTGTTTGGCAATATTCACAATATACCCTGATACACTGAAATGGTATTGTCTAAGATCACTGCATGCGCTAAACATGAACCATATTGTATGTTTCACTGGTGTGTTTTAAGGAAAAACTCGAAATACGAAAGTTTTTAATTTTTATTAATCGTTTGGACTTTTTTGCCCACCTAAAATTTTAAAAAATCATTAACCTTTTCGCTCCGGGACTGGTCCATGTATGGACCAACAAGAAAAGCGAACATACTAGAGGTCAACTTAATGCACTAAATTTAGGAAAAGTATTGAAAAAAATCCTGGTTACTTCTTTCACCTTCAAAATTAACTTTGAAGGTCAAACAATGAAAATGCGTAGTTGTGATTAAAAATTGGTATACCTACGTTTTATGAGTCGCTGAATACGATAAAATTAGTAAAAAAAATTCTAGTGACTTCGTTGACCTTGAACTTTGAAGGTGAAAGTATGAAAATGCGTATTTGCGCTTGAAAACTTGAAAATTGGTGAACCCAGATTGTATCTGCTATAGTAAATAAGAATATTAGTAAATAAGTCTAACTATCTCACCGACTTTGAAGTTTGAAGATCACGGAAAGAAATTAGTGGGCTCTGCGCTATACATTATAAGATATTTGGTAACAGTGGCAAATTATAGTGATTTAAGCTATAGATTATAAGGGACACAATAACTAATAATGTTAAAAATAAATTGGAAACGATTATATATATTACAGACACGATTATATTTATTACAGGCACTATTATAAATTTACAGAAATTTTATTATATTATAAAAATTATTAGCACGGACAATAATTAAATCTATTTAAGCTATAAATGCCATACTATTTGTTATATTTTATTATTCACTAAACAATTAAAGTATTTCACATAAATTTTTACACTAACTGCCATAATTGTAAGAGAAAGCCTTGTATTTATATAATAAGCGATTATAATTTGCTTGGTATGTGTGTTATAGCGCTCCTAGCTATAATTTTTTTTTTCCGTGATCAGTTGATTCCAAAGTGTATGGAGCTAGCTATGCACTAGCTATGCACTTTCACTGACTGAGGGACTGTGAAGTCCCATTGGGCGGTAGAACGCGTTCAATCCAAACTTCTGCACTACGGACTGTCTAGAATACCTTTTTACTAACAGAAAGACTGTGAAGTGCCATTTTTCAAGCGCTAATACCCAATTTCATGCTTTGACCTTGAAAGTTCAAGGTCAAAGAGGTGACAAGAACTTTTTTTACTATTTTTATTGTATTTATCGGTTCATAAAACATAGGTATACCAATTTTCAAGCTCAAATACGTATTTTCATTATTTGACCTTCAAAGTTCAAGGTCGAATATGAATCTGACATTTTTTTCACTATTTTTATTGTAATCAGCACATCAAAAAACATTGAAAAGCTCTCTTAAACCTTCACTTATAATTTTTTACATTAGCCTTAATTTTCTCTCCGGGAGTGGTCCATATATGGACCAGCACTCCGAGTGGCGACTTGTCATAAGAAGTTCATTCATTTAAGTCATGAAATTCAGCTAAAATGCGAGGTCAATTTTAAAGGAAAAATCCCCGGAGCGAAAAGGTTAAAAAAATAAAATTAGGATAAAAGAAATAAAAATGCATATAAAAAATGTAAATATTTAAAACGTCGCGACGCAGTACTGCGATACTGCAATGTCGACTCTATCAGTTCCCTCTGCTAGAGTCGACGCTGCGTCTATGTCTTGTGTTAACCGAAAATACGCCGACGACTGTTTATAAGACGCAAAATATTCTAACTATACAGGGTTATTTTTATGAATGTGCCTTTAACTTTTAAACGGCTAAAGATCGATTCAAAATTTGTGAAATATACAACATCCAAATAAAGTATGTTTAGCCATAAATTGTATATTTTTATAATTTCCAATAACAATAGGGGTGGTGGGGGGCAAAATATTCATTGGAAAGGGTGGTCGTGTGATAAATCATTTTAAAGGTATTTAATTTTTTTTTTCAAACATATGTTTATTTTTCGATTTCCGATTAAATTGGAATATTTTACTTAGCTTTGAAAAACCATCGTCTTCCTTTAATTTTTTTAATCTCCGAAACCAAGCAAAATAATAAAATTCTGCAAAAGAGATCGATTAAATTAATCATCAAAGCAACTTAAATCTGCATATTTGAACACTATACATTTTTCCCCAACTAACCCAGCACCAAAATCTTAAATAGCCACCCCCTTACTTTTATGTCTTATATTAAGGGGTATCAAAAATGCTTTATGTTGATGATAACAAAAAAAAAATCACTTAAAAATCCATAAATTGTATATTTTTATAATTTCCAATAACACTAGGTGTGGTGGGGGCAAAATATTCATTGGAAAGGGTGGTCGTGTGATAAATCATTTTAAAGATATTTAATTTTTTTTTCAAACGTATGTTTATTTTTCGATTTCCGATTAAATTGAAATATTATACTTAGCTTTGAAAAACCATCGTCTTCCTTTAATTTTTTTAATCTCCGAAACCAAGCAAAATAATAAAATTCTGCAAAAGAGATCGATTAAATTAATCATCAAAGCAACTTAAATCTGCATATTTGAACACTATACATTTTTCCCCAACTATCCCAGCACCAAAATCTTAAATAGCCACCCCCTTACTTTTATGTCTTATATTAAGGGGTATCAAAAATGCTTTATGTTGATGATAACAAAAAATAATCACTTAGCCCCTTTCTACCCTGGGTTCATTTTAATGAAATTGTCCCCAAACTAAGGGTATGGACAATAAATTTGATAATAAAGAACTTTTTCTTCAAGCGTACTAAAATGTTCATATTTTATAACTTAACACACTAGATACGGTAAAAAAATAGTTCATTGTTGTACGACGCAAAAAAAAGTTTGTTAGCAAAACCGCCACTAGCGGCAGCACTCTTTGATTTTGATGACAGCCATACTTTACAGTTGTTTGTTTATTATGTAAACAGGTCTTTGTCTCGAGATTCAGTGTGAAATTGATTAAAAATGATTGAAGAAGAATATGTATGGATTGTACATCTACAAATCTCCCGAAATTGCAAAGGCTACATTAGATAAGTTACCATCAAAATCTCGAAAAGTGTGCGTAGGTTACAGCCTACGAAAACATTTTAAAATGGTCTAGGGAACGTTTAAGTTTATTCCAAAAATTTTTTTTTGCCTATTTTAATAAAAAATACATAATTTATTATTGAATGAATTAAATGCAAACATTAATATAAAAAAATAATATTTAGGACGCTTGAAGAAAAAATAGTATGTTTAACTCAAAGAAAAAGTGCTGTTTTTACTCGTATGTAGTGTCCGAACTCCGCTTCGCGTCGTCCGTAACTTCTACAGACTAGTAAAAAAAAGCTTCACTTATCCTCTTAGTAAAACAATATACTCTTAATTTCCCTTTAATTTAAGAGTACATGAAAAAAAGTTTGCTATTCAAGATTTTCAAGTTGGAGTAGTGGGAGTAAAATTTATTTTTTCAAATTATGCAGATTTAAGTTGATCATGAGTTAAATTGACCTTTTTTTGTATAATTTTAATATTAGGCTTCATTCGACAGTTATTATTATACTGTTGATGATTTATTTAAAATTTAAAGCTAAATATAACCCCTTAACACCTTCGCTACGCATGACTCGCTTGAGAGTCGGCCCCGTCCTTGGCACATCGCGCACGACTCTCATAGGAGCCAGTCGATTTTTTTAATTATGTGCATCAAAGGAGCATTGTAGGGCGGTAAATACGTGTGTGTCAGCGTGTGGCGTAGGGTCTGGGACAGAATTTTTCTTGTCGTTTTCGATTCGCTGCATTATTACGACAGTAAAATGGCGGCAATTTTTTCGAACAGAAACAGTTAGGTTGGTAGGTGACCAAATTCCTGAATAAATGCAGGGAAAATGTTAATACGTCTTAAAATCGAAATACAAATACACCGTTGGACAAACAATTGTAAAACTTTTTAAATTATATAACACACGACCCATATGGTTTTATTTTAAAATATAAAAATGTATCATTTACGTAAAAAGATAGTTTATATGATGCAATGTACAGGGTTATCCAGAATTCCCGCCCTCGTAATTTTTCTCGAAAAAAAGAGATATTAAAAAAAATCATATATTATAGTCTCACCTGTACTAAAAGTTAAATACCGAATTACGCTTTCATAATAATACTCGTTGGCTCTGTGGAGACCTTTCAATTTTTTCCCCATGGTAAACGATTTTTTATTTATGAAATTAAAAGATCTTTAAATTAGAATAGTTGACTTTCATATCTTTTTTTCTGCGCATATTTTTTTTTTCTAGTTATAGGCTTAATACTTAATTAATTGTTGCTAATTTTTTAACCATTGCAGCTATTAAAAAAGTTATAAATGTGTTACTTTTAGCTTTAGAAATACTAATTAATTTTATTAGGCAAACAATTTAAAAAAGGTCCTAAGCGCCATCTTAACCCTAATTATCCATTATTTTGAAACCGAATTAATTAATTTGTGATTTTTAAGATGCAGGCATGCATTGTAAATATTCTTTTATATTCGTTTTGAGCCTAATATTTATTTAGCTATTTTTAATAAAATAATTATTTATTTCTTTAAATTTTTTGATTTGCCTCGTATTATTCTCTTGATATATTTTTGATTGTTACTAAGTTATTGTCATGTCAAATTCTTGGTAAATTTTTCCATGACAAAAGTTTATTGTTGATAGTATACCAGGGTTTATAATAAAATTAAGCATATAAAAATTTACTTTTATTTAAGAAATAGAAAAATAAGTCTGTCGCCCAGAACAAATTGGCAAAAATTAATAAATGGCTTTCCTGCATCTCACAAATCAAAAATATAGTAATCCAGTTTTGAAATAATGGATAATAAGATTTGTGACGGCACTTAGGACCTTTTTAAAATTGTTTGCTTATTAAAATTAATTAGTATTTATAAAGCCTAAAATAACACATTTGATTTTTTTTTAATATCTGCAATGGTTAAAAAAATAGGAACAATTAATTAAGTACATTTTGACAGCCCATAACTAGTAAACAAATGAGCGCAGAAAAAAAAGACATGAAGCTAAACTATTTTAATAAAATAATCTTTTAATTTCATACATAAAAAGTCGTTTACCATGGAGAAAAAAATATAGAGGTCGCCACAGGCCAACTAGTATTATTATGAAAGCGTCATATGGTATTTAACTTGTAGTATAGGTGAGACTATAAAACACGGTTCCTGATTTTTTTTTAATATCCCTTACTATTTTCGAGAAAAATGACGAGGGCTGTAATTCTGGATCACCCTGTACCTGTTCCAAATTTTAATTCGATATACTACGTTTAAAAGCTAGAGGTACTGTACAATTTTAAAATCACCCTGTAGTTTAATCGTCAAAACTATTAAATATAAAATATGTTCATGATTATCCTAAACTCATAAAATTCTCAGCTTCTTTTGTTAACCCTATTTTTCAGCGGTTTATATAACACCGGAATCCAATAAAAAACGGGTTTTCTTTCCTTCCTTTTACAGAAACTTGATAATTTAAAAAGTGGTCGATTTTTCGGTTTGAAATTCAAGTCAACTGTCGATAGTCTCTGGCGAAATCCTTTTATTAAAAGGATCCTGAATGGAGCGAACGGATAAGAGGAGAGATTTAATTATTGAACTGAGTGGCGACTGTTTGTGTCGGGTGACAGGTGCTTTTCAGGAGCCACCTTAATCCGTCATCTGCCGCTAACTCAATAATAGCAGATTGAATGCTTCCTTCACAAAGCCGCGGGCACGCCCGGGCGGTCCAATCTTTTATTCTTTTACTCTTGTCGCACTTTTTTTTTAATAGGTATAGGCGGTGCAGACAATAAAAAAAAATCATCATCAAAATATTGTTATACAATAAAAAAAATATACTAAATATACTTTTTTTAGACAACTATACTGCCGTCATTGCTTAAAATAACGTATTATTTTTTATCTAGTAGCCTTAGAAAATTACCATTAGGCAATGATGTAGATCAGTTTTGAACTCAAGTGCATACTTAATCGAATTATTTATGACAGTTTTTGACCTTTATTTCAAAATATGCCACATTGTGAGAACAAAACTCTATAAGAAATAATTTATCACTAAAAAAGCAACATTTTATTAAACTGGAGTACTCAAAAGTAACAAAAAAAAAACAAACTAGAAACAAGCGAAAAGGAAAAACAAAGAGAAGGCCTTTTGAAAAAGTGGAATGTTTAAAAATGCGAAGATGAATATGAAATATTAATTTTTCTATAAGAAGTATTTTTGACGTCCGCAGTAAATTATGAAAGAAAATATTAGTGGCATATCGGACAGAAGAGAAAATTAGAAAAAAAGTCAGGTCTCAGTCTGGATTCGAACCAGAGTCCCCAAGGTTTCCGGCCTGGTACTCTACCAACTGAGCTACCGAGACTCCCGTTCGAAAACTAACTAATTGGACATGCCTTCTTTTCTATTCTTCTCAAATTTGTTAGTTGTTAATTAAAGGAAAGATGGTTAATTTTTGTTAGTGGAAATAAACTCAATATACAATGTCTTAAGAGCTCTTTTACCCCTTCACCCTTGTATCGTTCACATTTTAGGAACTTCAAGAGATCGAGATGCGGTCTCTAACATTGTATTTTAGCCAAATTTTTAGAAATATATAAGAAGTATTTTTGACGTCCGCAGTAAATTATGAAAGAAAATATTAGTGGCATATCAGACAAAAGAGAAAATTAGAAAAAAGTCAGGTCTCAGTCTGGATTCGAACCAGTCCCCAAGGTTTCCGGCCTGGTACTCTACCAACTGAGCTACCGAGATTCCCGTTCGAAAACTAACTAATTGGACATGCCTTCTTTTCTATTCTTCTCAAATTTGTTAGTTGTTAATTAAAGGAAAGATGGTTAATTTTTGTTAGTGGGAATAAACTCAATATACAATGTCTTAAGAGCCCTTTTACCCCTTCACGCTTGTATCGTTCACATTTAATTAACAACTAACAAATTTGAGAAGAATAGAAAAGAAGGCATGTCCAATTAGTTAGTTTTCGAACGGGAGTCTCGGTAGCTCAGTTGGCCTGGTACTCTACCAACTGAGCTACCGAGACTCCCATTCGAAAACTAAGTAATTGGACATGCCTTCTTACCAAAAGTTACCAAAGTTATTAAATAATCTTTAGGGTTAGAATATTCATTGTTAAAAGTTTTTTCTTGTGAAATTAAGTGTATTTATTAATTAAACTTTAGTTTGTTTCATATTATGAAATGTATTTATGTCAAATATATCGATACATTTTTAACCTTTTTTTACTTCGATTTATTGCGCACCATGTTGTCTAATTTCGCGTTTTCAGGGCCTTCTATGATAAAGACTAATACGTTATTTTAAAGTATGATCGCAGT